>CALYLW010000177.1:352055-429555 GCA_944989445.1 Ampullaceana balthica | reverse complement strand
TTAAAAATCTGTCTCATTTTCCTATATTTATATATATTTAAATAACAGGGTATCTCGTCATTTTTTCAGTACTACAAAAAGAAAGCATTTCAATCAAGTTTCTAGATGACGTCACAGTTCAACAACATGAATGTGTTTTTATTGTTGACAATGTAACCATGGATATTTATTGTAACATGTCGAGAATTATAGACAAATAAATTTTAAATGGATCTGCTTTGGGAAATCTGTGTTCACTTTATGTCAGCCAAGGTAATAAAAAATATTATTGGTTTAAATAATATTGCAAAATATTGTTGAACTAAATATCGGTATATGCGGATGTCTTTGGTTGCTCTCCTCGCTATATACATGATATATTTACCTAATTTCAATTCTGTTTGTTATTATGGTCGCAGGTGTTTATTTCGTTGATAAGCTTGATCCAAAATAAAGATGCAAAATACCTAGGAGTCTTAATAAATGAGAAACTATCATGGAATCCCCATGTCAATGAAGTTATTAAAAAATCAAACAAAACCTTAGGCTTTATAAAAAGAAACTTAAACAAATGTAATAGAGATATAAAACTAAAATGCTACCTCACTTTGGTGAGACCTGTACTAGATTATGCATCTTCTGTATGGGACCCATCCACCAAAGAAAACATTGATAAACTAGAACAAATTCAAAAAAGAGCTGCCAGATTCATTACTGGAGAATATTCAAAACTGACAAGAATAACACATTAGTTAAATCATTAAACCTTGAAACACTAGAGGATAGAAGAACCAAGAGCAAAGTAGAAATCATACATAAAGCAATTAATTTTAATTTAGAAATACAACACAAAGATAACTTAATACAACACTCAGAAAGACATAAGGGTAAAAACACCTTTCTTATTCCGTATGCAAGAACAATCACACACAGATTTTCGTTCTTCCCGTCCGGAATTCGGGAGTAGCATTGGTTGCCTGAAGAAACCAGGAAAACCAACACTTTATCAACATTTAAATCTCTGATAAAATGCAGGACTAAACACAAACCATAGATAAGAGTAGGACGCAATAATCTTCTGTATAGAAGGAGCGTCTGTAAACAGATAAGATACGATAAGATAACTCAAAAAAAGGGAAAAAAAAAGAAGAAAAAAAAAGAAACCAAAATCAAATTAATATAGAATGCTCAATCTTGTAATTCTTCTTTACCACCTTCTCATTTATATTGAGTTAGACATTATCTAAGGAACCTTTAATAAACTTACCGTTAGAATTGTATATGTTTACATTGTTAATTTTCAAACCAGTACATGATTACCTCAGGTCGAAATGTTGCACTAAAACAGACCACAAATCAAACATCAACGTTAGACAATTCTGTTCACTATGAATCAAGTAAGGCTGTAGATGGTAACCCAAGCTGGAACGACGTATCTTGTACACACACTAATCAGACATCAGATCCCGCTCCAAGGTGGACAGACGTTTTAAGTCACAGCGTAACAGTACAGACTTATATAATCTACAACAGAGTTGGATGTAAGTGGTTAAATCAATATAATTTTTCTATTTCAAAAGAGTTCCATGAATACTGCTAAGAATTTGTTATGTTATTGAAAGAAACAATGTTTTTTACAATATGTCATACATAATTATAAGATATTTTCTAATACATTTTTAAAAATTTTATTTCAAAATATAATTAGTATTAGTCTAATATATAATTATTTAAAAAAAGGTTTTCATAGTTAACTTTTCAAAAAGATTATTTTTTGGTATAAAATTTGATAGCATTTTCCAAAAATATGTAAAAATAAAAGTTGAAATTATCTTTTAATTTGTATTCAAACTATTTCTCTCGACATACAGCTGGATATAGCACATATTGTTGTGTCATGCGATTAAAAGGATTTAATCTGACAACATTTGACCACAGGAATTAAGGAGTCCAAAACTACAGAGATTCTCTGACATCACCACAAGAAGTTTACTACGTTTTACCATCTGATCCATTGGCTCCAGTTTCTAAAGTTCAAATAGAAGCAACGTATTTTGATAAAAATAGCGTAGGCTTAGAAACTAAAGTACTTACTTTGTGTGAAGTGGAAATATTTGGTGGTATGTATTAAAGTTTTGTTAGATTTTGGTTTCTAATGGGGTGGCGTCATGAGGTAGGCTGGAAGTGGACATTGGACCCATTAACACGTTTTTTTAATTATACAATTGATAATGGTGTCGACACACTGCAGCCCGGGCTGATAACAACCTTGTAAAACACTTGAGGATGTGAACATGAATTAGGCGCATTTAAATAACTATTTTTAACATGTAAATGGGTAACAACATTATGGTAATACAACAAGCGTCATAAAGGGAAAATAAATGAATTTGAAACGCTCCATGGACAATCCGTTAAAACCTGTACTCATTCATTTTTAGATATTATCAATATACTTTAATTTTTTCATTGCAATTTTTAAAAAAAGTATTTAAACTACTTGGTAGGGCCGGTAACGATTAATTAAAATTTAATCGTTACCTTTTGAAAAATTAACGATTAATTTCATGAAAATAGTTAATTTCGATTAAAGCCAAAAATTAAAATTTATGACGTCATTAAACTGAACATCTCAAGGAAGTAACAAAAACAAGTAATTGATATTTTCACAATCTTCTACTTTGCCATCCGCAGTTAGCTTAAAAACTAAATTTTTGCTCAACTATTTGTTTATATTCTTAAATTGAACTATGCTGAAGCTGTCATTAGTCGCCATTTTTTGTTTACATCTGAATGTCTACATAAGTTAATAAATTATAATAATACGCGGGAGAAGATTGTACGTTAAAAATATATAAATTATTATTAATTATTTAAAAAATATAAATTGAAAACAAAAATATTATAAATATTTTCTTAAATTTTAATCTAATTTTTATTGATTAAAATTATTGTAATCGATATGTAATCGATACAATTTTTAACGATTAATCGAGAAATTAATCGTTAATTTCCGAAGCGCTACTATTTGGTATTTCCTGCACTCCGGTTTAGAAAAAAAAGAGATATTTTTTAAAAATTATGAAATTTCAGTTAAATTTTGCAGGGTAACTTAAGCATTGCTCTTTAATAATCCAATGTTCGGCATTAGCTTGGGCTTATAACATTAATTAAATCATGTAAATTTGCAGTGATTACTCCTGAATTTTATAATGATTTTTCAGCGTTCCGCAAAGGTAGGTGATTGAGAATAAAAATGTGCTTATCCCCAAGTGAAGGATTTGCAAGACGAAATAATGATCATACATTACGCTCCTAGGCAATTTGTTGAAGCCAATATAAGAAATAAAGTTACAAATAATTTAAACTTGATTTTTGATATGAAAGTTACTTAGTTACTTTCTCCATGGATTGTAGAACTGATAATACTCTGCATTTGTAAGGCAAACTGAAGGCAGAATATGGACATGACATTTGGAGGCTCTCGGCCGTAAGCAAGGTGGATGAAAAAGTTTTCAGATTTATATCGATTACATAATCCATATAAAACAAAAATAACATAGCTTGACATGATAAATTCGATGTAATGTAATTATTCTACTATTCGCACAGGAACCATCAGTTAGCTAGGCAAAGGTTTCATACTTAAATAAACTTTATGAATATTTTCTGTTTTGTTCTCAGATTCCATTTGTCCAAACAACACCTATGGCCGTGATTGTGCGAACCTCTGTAACTGTGCCGTACCAGGGGAAAACTGTTTTGTTAGTACAGGAAACTGTCCATCTGGATGTAAGGCTGGATATTATGGACAAGGATGTAGAAAACGTAGGTGAATAAATTAAGAAGAAAAATTACAAATTAAAAACTACCGACGAATATATTAGTGTTTGCGAATCACCCGTCAAAAATGCACTTTTTTAAGGGCGCCTACGGTGCCGACCTTTTTCAAAAGCCCTACTAACTTGTCCTTGTTTGATAAATACGCAATATTAAATTTTCTGAAATGTACACCAATTATTTTAAAAAAGGGGTTGTAGGGCGCCTACAGCGCCCCCTTTCTTTTTTTATTTTATAATTAACCATCATCAAATCCTCTTTTGACATTGATCCCTTTTCTAAAATTAAAATATTAGCTAAAACAATGACGTCATATAATATTTTTTACAGTGTATCTTTAATTTGCACACCTTTTGATGCATTGGTTCAGTAATTTGGTGCGCTGCTTTCTAAAATTAGTAGCGTCACGGACAGACACTACAGACGTGACACTGCAAATTATATTGTTTAATTATTTATATAACTGCCACTTAAAGGCAAAGATAGAAAATTAGTGCAACAAAATTCACCCCAATAAACTCAGTAGTTTACCACGTCATAAAAATTACACCTTTTTATGTGCAGTAGATAGGTTCACCGATTTGACCTGTTTTCATAGAAAATTTGTATTTTCTTCTTTTTAGTGCACTTTTTAAATAAAAGCGTGTCATTTAAAAAAAAACACTTTTTTTTTACATTATTTTATTAATTTTTGAGTCAGTTGATGTCCTACCATGAACTTCACAGGTCACCCAACACTTATTCTCCTGATTGGACGGGCTTTTTGCTAGTAGGGGAATAAACGAAACGCAAAAATAAAGATCGCATTTCAATAGTATTTGAGACAAATTTTAATTTAAGTTCCCTTAAAATATTAAATAATATAGATATAGTGGACAACTAAAAAATAAACACGTAAACCATAAAAAATATTAAAGAAATATTGAAATAATCGCTACTTTCCTATTACATCGCATATTAAGGTGCACGGTGGGTGAGCGGCAACCTCGGCTGGATTACCAAGGGTCACGGGTTCGAGTCTCCGTGAAGGATTTGTTTCCGTGGTCAAATGTGTCCCTAATTTCACTAAGCTCCCAATGGGTACCTGACACGAGTTAGGTGAATGGTAAAAGCGTGGTCCCTTATAGCCGTGGCCTGTGAACGTTGCGTCACTTGCAACAATCTTCTGTATAGAGAGAGAGAGTCTTTATTAGATAATATAACATATTTTTTTGAAAATTACCAATAAAAAATCCCAAGACGTAAATAACTTGTACAGGTTTAAAATCTTCAAAACAGAAATATGCTAAAATACCCCAAAAGTTTCCGAACTAGTGGTAAGATAAAAAGAACATCGGTGTGGATAAGAATTTTATTAACATAACTAAATGAGTTTTATGCTAATGATTTAAGTGTTGTAACATGAAACCGTTTTTTAAATATAAAAACAATTTTTGCTTGTATCATCTTGTAAGTAGTACATGGAAATGCAAATGGTTTGTTAACAATCTAAGATATGTAAATAATACTTCAATGACTAAACATAACTTAAAATGAATCATGTGTTAATAAAAATTATCATTTATTACGTTTTATTTTAAGAACAGTTTCGATTAAAAACGTATTTCCTTTTAGCGTGTCTTCCCGGAAACTTCGGTGTGGATTGTCAATCTAACTGCAGTAATTGCTTGGGTCAGCATTGTGACCGGGTAGACGGCAAATGTATCAGTTGTGCAATGAAAGGAAAAAAGCTGCCCTACTGCACACAAGGTTTGTTTATACAATCGGATCTAAAGATATTTCGACTATAAATCAATCATTTGTAATTATTATATATCCTTTTATTTTAATGTTTTCATTGATACACTAATGGCATGTCACGTGCTGCTGGTTTACATTACAAGCTTGAATTGTTTTCATCTTTTATCCCTTGAAATAATAAACCTCACACTTTTTGTATATAAAAATCTGCTTTCCATACATAAGATGATGTCTGTTACCTCCACACTGTTCATAAAGGTAACATTAATTAACTAGTGTTGCGCCTTTTCTCAGATTTTTCATTAATAACAGAATTTCATGAAAAACAGAGAATTATTTTTAAAATCATTTTGAAAAATGTAAAGAATATTATCAGGGAACTAATAACAATAACACAACACTTTATAAGTTATTAACGTGCCTTATGATTATGCAAACAAGAAATATAGTGAATATGTGTAAAGTGGAAATCTTTCAATATAAATACTATAAAAACATTGGAATTTCCTAATAAAATCAATCATATTTATAATCACCATTTGGAGACAGATTTCTTCCAATTGCAGATTGTGATCCAGGTTTCTACGAAGCTGACTGCAAGCTGAGCTGCTCAACAACTTGTTCTCAAACTATATCTATATGTGACGCCTTAGGTGGGAAATGTTTTGGGTGTAAACCAGGCTTCTACGGTTCCTATTGTACCAAAACGTGCTCCTCATACTGTAAAGATTCTGTCTGTGAAATCAACTCTGGTAACTGTTCCAGCTGTAATTCTGGTTTCTATGACGCTAATTGTACAACATCTTGTCCTACCAATTGTAAAGATTCAGTTTGTGACATCAACTCTGGGAACTGTTTAAGCTGTAGGACTGGCTTCCAAGGTCGTCGTTGTGTGGAAGGTGAGTCAAGCGGTTTCTTTCGAAATTAGCCGATATATTTTTAATTGTGAAAGAAAATTATTTTATCTCCTTTTCACATTAAATACGTGTACATTCATGTTTTTAATGGAACATGAAATGTTAATTTACTTTTTAACCGATATAATTCAATTAAAAAAATAATTTTTATTTAAAGTTTGAAAGCATATATTCTAGAACTAATTATGTTTCTGAAGACATTTTTAGTAAAGATTTCCAGATTAAAAAAACGCTTTGACGTAAAATCATCATTATGGATAATAAAATGTATACTGAATTTACTAGTTACGTTTTATAAAAGTTATGATTATGATAATGACTATTTCCTATTTTTTGTTCATTTTAAATATAAATATTTTTAATTGATTCAAGGATGCAAATGCCTATATTGAACTTAATATTTCAATATTTTAGAATGTAATATGTATACATACGGAGAAGCCTGTCAAATGACGTGCAGTCCAAACTGTATGACATATTTCAATGTCACTCGAGTCTGTCATAGTGTCAGTGGACGTTGTCTAAACGGATGCAGGTGTGGCTATGAAGGAGAGAGTTGCTCTAAACGTGAGTTCAGTGTCTTATTATTTATAAAACACAAGTGGTATTCATATTTCTGATAGTGATAGTACAATTTTGATGGGCAGTTATAGATGAAATAGTGGGATTTCATACTTTATTGGAAATTGTACATTGCGTACAAGTCTTGGATGACTTTCAGCATACTCAAGCTGAATGATGACAAGACTGAAGCACTAATCTTTTGCAACAATAAATCACGCAGTACTCTGTCTCTTCAGAATTCTATTCAGGTAGCTAGTTCTGATATACTGTTCACAACATCGACTAGGAATCTTGGCTACATTATTTTTGACAACATGTCTACCAACAACTTTATCAATCACATCTGTCGCTCTGCCTACACCGCCATCCGACAGATCAGCTCAATCCATCAATACTTAACAGTTAGTGCAACAAAAACTCTAGTGTGTGCTCTTTTTCTAGCTCGTATTGATTATTACAATTCTCTTCTGTCAGGTGCGCCATAACAATGCATTGAAAAACTACAGAAAGTTCAAATTCAGCTGCCAGGCTAGTTCTTAAGCAAAAAAAAATAAAAAAATATACGACCATATATCTCCGCTACTTTACTCACTTCATTGGCTACCTTTACAAGCCCTAATTGATTACAAACTGGCCGTTCTCTGTCACAACTTCTTTTCTGACTCGTGCCCTTCCTATCTTACTGAACTTCAGTCTGTCTACTCACCCACTCGTCAGATACGCTCTTCTTTTAAGAAAAAGAATACACACGTATTCTCTCTGTTCCTAAGACATGCACTAAAACATTTGGCGAAAGGTCATTCTCTTTTTGTGCAGAAAAACAATGGAATTCTCTACCATTACACATCCGTAATATTCAAACAACAAAATCCTTCAAGACTTCACTTAAGACACATCTTTTCAAAATTTATTTTTTTAAATTAAAGAAAAAACACTTCTTTTCATGATAAATGTAGCTTATGTGTAATGTACTGTAATTTATGTGGTTGTTATGATATGAATGTTTATTTATTACTTATATGTATGTTATTATCTTTATGTAAAGCGCTGTTGGCCCAGTTCCTTACTGGGGTACAACGCTATAAAAATTATCAATTTATTTTTATTATTATTTAACATGGGAAGAATAACCTTGGTAAAGTAAATAAAACAAACAATTAGAGTTTGCATTCTTTAGGTTTGCTGATAATTCGTTAATACTTAATAATTATGTTGTTATTATTAGGATAAACATTAATTAAAGTGTATTTACAAATTGATGTAAGCTAAATTAATTAAAAGACTTTAGGAAAGATCTAAACTGTACAAAAATGTAAATCCATGTTTTGTTAAGGGATTTACTTTCCTCAAAATTAAATTTTAAAAGAAACATTCATTTAGTTGTGGTTGATAAAAAAAGCTGTAGATGTTTCCGAAGTATTTTTTCATGAAATAAATTAAATCTACTTGATTGATAAAGAAAGAATTTAACTTAAACATATTCTTTTCATCTAGCTGCAAGCCTATCGGAAAAACAAAGAGGTAATGTTTATTTTATTATTTTTTAATTAATAACACGTCACGAACCTACACTACCTGCATATCCCACCCATTTTTATCTTATCTTATCTGATCTTATCTTATCTTATCTTATCTGTTTTACAGACTCTCCTACTTTACAGAAGATTATTGCGTCCTACGATTATCTATGGTTTGTGTTTAGTCCTGCATTTTTATTAGAGATTTAAATGTTGATAAAGTGTTGGCTTTCCGTCTCCGCCTATTTGTTTACCGTGTTTTCTTTCTATGTTTTAAACCCTTCTGTAAATTTATCTTGATGATTATAGCTCTTGAAATATTTTTTTTTAAAATGGTCCTGGCATGTGTAGTGTTAAATCTTGTTTACTGATCAGCTAAACAGTTTTTTGAGTGTGAAAATCAATCTTTATTTTGTTAAAATAAAAATAATAATAGTGCATATTCTGACCATAGCCCTTAAGTTCATCAACCGTGACTGGTATCATTTTCTAAATATCCCTCAGACTGTGACAGAAGCCTGGCCAGTGGTGTTGGTATTGGGATAGGTGTCACTCTAGCTGCTGACGTCATCGGTGTCATCATTGTATACGTCTGGAATAAACGACGCAAAAACCCCCAGGCTAAACCACGTGATACAACAGACCGTAGTTATGATCGTGTGGATCCAATCCAACAAAATGAGCATCCATATCAAACAGTGGATAAGTCGGGTAAGACACCATTATAAGAAAATTTAAAGAAATACTTAAAAAGAAAAGAAATATAAATCGCATGTCTTCAACACGTCATTATGTATTTAAATTAGGGCTGTTAACGATTAATTTAAAATTAATAGTTAACTTTTTGAAAAACTGTATTTAATTAATTGAATTAATTTCGATTAACTTTTCCAGCCCTAATTTAAATACGCGATTTCACTCACGGAATCTCAAATGTCTGTGACCAGACAATGTGACATATTTACTAGCATCCCCTGACGTTGACCCATATCGTGCTAGTTTTAGGTTTGTTTACTCTTCCCACTGTACCCTTGTCTTATGTCTCATTCAGCAACACTATTTAATTTCCCTTTATTTTCGGATCACCTAACAAGTTTTCTTTGATGGGAGTAGACTTTGACCAATAAAAGCATCGGTTTTCTTTGGGTGCAACATTTTTAATTCAAAACAATGGTTTTGACCGATGAAGCTTGCCTCACTATTCAGGAATATTATCATAATTGGGGATTTATTTCAGTTAATCTTTCACTTGTCATAATAAGCATTCCTGTTTTTAAATCCTTTATATTAACTTGTGGCGTCTGCTTGCTTGATTGTTTGATGTCTTGAATGCCGAGAAAACTTTGGATCGATTTTTAACCCAATTCCTCGTATGCTGGCGAGCTGAAATGTTGCAGACAGACTCGTGCCGATGAAAAAAATGATCTATCAAAATTTCCGATCGATCGAATATAATTTAATTAAATTAATTAATTTTTAGATTATCTCTATTTATCTCTATGTAGCATGTTAATTTTTGTGCTAGAGTGTCGCAGTGCGTATTATATTAACAATCTTTCCTGTCGCGCTGTGCGGTGCGTATTATGTTGACAATATGTTTTAAAAATATGTTCCTGATCGATGCGCATTATATTAAACATGTTTTACGAGACATAAGTAAAATTTTGGATTTTTGGAATGTCGTTCGATGCGTATTATTATTATATCATTTTAATTTAAATTTCTTGTTCTGAAATAATCTAGAAATGAATGTAAAAATTTAGGTTTTGAGATATTTTAAAACAAATTACTTTATTCCAGGTGATGGCTATGATGTTATACAAGACGTCGTGACAATTAACAACAATAACTTGGTTGTCACCGATTCAGGCAAAGCAAGTTATACAAATATTTTACCTCACAATGTGTTACCGTAGCATATTTGACTTTCATAAAAGATCGTTTAAATTTGTAGACAAAGCCTAAACAATAAACACATGGTAACACCGAGTATTTAAAAAACACCATGCGTTCTTCGACATTCAATTCTTACACTGAAAAACGTATAGGTAAACAGAGATGATGACACCAAAATATGTTAATATGTGATGAATTTTGAAACATAATTTGAATCTCAAAATAAGCTACACCTTAGTGTAAGGAATGGTTATAGCTATCCTTTGCTAAAATTAATGAATGATAAACGCAAATAAATCTTTAAATAATAAAACTTGTGTCTTGTGTTGCAAATAACAAAATAATTTGTATTCAAATAGCCTAAAAGTAGAACACAGTACAACTAAGTAGATTGTTACAACTGTGCATACACAATATAAAGTTATTGAAGTGAAATTGGTTTTAACATGGTCGGATTAAGCCTGCACGGGGCCCCTGGCTGCAATTCAATCTGGGGCCCGGTCCAGATAGCGTCCATTTAAATAAAATGAATGCTAGCAGCTAATATAAGACTGGTAAATTTATAATATAAAAACAGGGTATTAGTAGGCCTGACAAGACGTAATACAACAGCGAACGTTTTTATATTATACATTTACCTATTTAAAAGCCTGATTGCAGTCTCACCCCCATTACTTTAATATAAGACTGTATCTTGTAAGGCAGAGTGTAATAGGAAAAAAATAAATAGAAGTCAATTTAATTAATATAAAGTTATATTATACATGAATCCAAAATTCATTAAAATATTTAATATTAATTATGTTAAGCTAGAAATTTCGTTTGCGAAATTTTCTCATGGTGAAGTTATCAATCAAGTCAGTAAATCTAAAAGAGCTTACGAGTTCCTTTTCCATACTCATTAGAGAGAGCATATTAAGTCCTTGTTGTTCCATGCAACTTCTAACTTCATTTTTTTTCAACTTTGAAAATGATCGCTCTCACCTGCAGTTTGATGTCATCATTGAGAGATAGATGTGAAGTGCGATGTGTACATTTGGAAAGGACTGTGTAAAATTTAACTCATTCAAAAACAGCAACATCTTTAGCGATGTGCATTTGTTTTGAGTTTCGCATTGTACTACTTCTTGTTCCCGAACAATAACTTTTTTGAATAGATCTGAAAATGGAATTAGTTCTGAAGGAAAGTAGTCTCCGAAATCACTTGAATATTCTTCCATTAACTTTGCTGTTGCCAATCGGATGGCGTCATTGCTGAGCTCAGTTAGGTTTGTAAGAAAGCCAAATTTGTCATGGATGTCTTTATATGCGTCTAACCGATTTTGAAGAGCTGAGTTTGTCAATGATTACCAGAAATACCTCAACATTGAATTTTTATCTCTGGGAAAATACTGTTTCAGATGATGGCCATTCATCAAACTGACGCGTTCTCATTTTTGATCATGATAAAGATTGTTTATACTGTTTCTCTACGGACTTATTCTTTCCTTTTATCGTAGGAATCAAATTCAGAACGGTCTCTTGTAACAAACACAAGGAGTGATTTCAAAAACTAATGGCTGGATTCAAAGATAGTCCCCGCTCTTGAAGGGATACATTCGTTTTCTGAAATCTTTCTAAAATTGTGTCCCAAAATTCAAATAAAATGGAGACTTCCAGTTGTTAAAGTTCCTTCCGAAATCCTTCTTCTTCTAGTGGACTGTACACTCGGCTGATTTTCGTCAGTTGCCAATTCTTCCAGTGCTGCAATATTCTCATGGTATGATTTATTAACAGGCCTTACAGCATCTAGTCGAGATGACCATATTGTGACAGACAAGGCTTTATTAACATAACAGGTAACTCTTACAGGTGTTTTTGATGTACCTGCCAACGATGATTAGATGCAACAAGCCAGTAATAAAATTTTTTCAAAAGGCAAACAAATCTGGCTGCAGCAGGACAACCTTCTGCTGCATTTTCCCAACCTAATTAAGGGAATGAGCTGTGCACGGTACATAATGAGCAACACTGCACTTCTCACGAAGAATAGCCTGGACTCCGTAACACTTCCCATTCATATTTGCAGCGTTGTCGCATGACTGTCCACGGCAATCTTGAATTTGAATGTCAGTTTCATCACCAAAAAAAAGAAGAATTTGGGAAACTTCTGATCCAGTATGGGAATACATTGGTATGAACTTGTTAAATCGCTCAACAGGGCCAGATTGTGCAACACATCGAATGACCAATGTTAACTGGTCAATGTGTATAATATATGGCCTGGAGTCTACAGATATCGAGAAATGCTTTGCAGGTTTTATTTCAGCAACTATAACAGACAATGCTATCATCTGTTTAATCATCTCTTCACAGATAGTTAAGGAAATATTAGACGTGTTTCCACGTCCTTTATTTCCATGTTTGCAGATAGGTTCAGCAAGAAATGTGTCAAATTGATTCAACAGTTCTAGTATTCCAAGGTAGTTACCATTGATAGGTGAGCCAATCAGTTCATTCTTTCCACAGAATGCAAGGCCACGAATACAAAGAAATTGTATAACGCCTACTATCCATATAATAACTTTTTTGATAATCAAAGTTTCCAATTCTCAATTTTGGCAAACTAATAAGAAATCGATATTTTT
Source organism: Ampullaceana balthica (assembly GCA_944989445.1). NCBI lineage: Eukaryota > Metazoa > Mollusca > Gastropoda > Lymnaeidae > Ampullaceana > Ampullaceana balthica. Next base: position 416,475 of record CALYLW010000177.1, on the reverse strand, counting down.
CCTTAGCTACGTTTACTCTTTCCTGCATAATAGTTTTTAGATATTATTATAAGCGATGACAATTTCTAATATTTCCCATTCTTCGACATTTTCTCGTGATAGATAGATGAGATTTTATTAATTTATTTATGATTTTCAGGGATTCATGCAAATAATTGATCACCTTCTTTATTATACAGTATAATAAACTTGGGGGTCCTTAAATCATTGGGGGCCCCTGGCTTTAGCCCGTTCAGCCCCCTTCTTAATCCACCATAGGGTTTTAAAATAGATTAAAAGTCATCTTCAAATATAGCTTATACTTTTAATTGACTATTCAGTTTAAATATAATTACCGAATCTTATAAAAAAAGTTAGATGAATCACAAAATCGAGAAACTATTTGAAGTTTTTTCCCCACTCATACAATTGCAGACCGTTAACAAGAAGATCAAATAATATTCTGTCCATCACATCAAGTTCGTTAAGGGAGCAACTTTCCCACATATTTTTGATCGTTATGATACTTACTCGTTATGAGAGGTGCTCGTAATGAGAGATTCCACTGTACAGTAAAATACAGATGCCAGCTCACCAGCTTCACTTTCTCTTACTACTTTAGACTCCTGTTTTTCAGTTCAGTAACAAAAGTAACAGAAGAATTCACATGTTTAATAAAGTGTGAAGTTTTGGTAATAAGAGGATTCACATATTTTAGGTTAGTTCTCTCATTTATTTTAATAATTTCTTACTTGCCTTTAAATAGTTTTGATAAAAAGCTAAACTTTCTTATAATTTTTTAAAATTAATAGAAGGTAAATAACGTCAAGAAAATTTCCGGTCCCAAAAAATGCACCCCCCATCTCTTTGGAACCTCGCTACACGAAGTGTCCATTTATGGAAAGCTCGCTTTGAACACAAAAAGTCTACAGCAGTGCTTCTCAAAGTGGTGGTCCGCGGACCGGTGCCGGTCCTTGGGGCATCCGCAGCCGGTCCGCAGAAGTTATCAAGAAAAGACAGAAAAATATAATTATAATCCCTTATTTTGAACCATTAATTTTACTACTAACCCTAAGGAATGTCAATTTTTCGTTAATAAGCAAATACAATGAAACAAATAAAATAGATAAAATTTTGCTACCGCTTCAGTACAGGGAAAATAGTTCACCGGTCCCTGGTGCAATGGAAAAATTCCTGCCGGTCTGCCATACTAAAAAGTTTAAGAAGCACTGGTCTGCAGGATATATGAAACGTTTGCAGCATGTTGAAAACACTATAATGGTCAACCCTGGATGAGATGATGTGCCTATTTGAATTCTAAGTATTATTCAATATAGAAAATTATATAGTCCTTAGCTCCATCACGTAACATAAACTCTATCGCCCTTCTCCCACCACCGGCAACGACGAAGCCATGACAAGCAGTTACCGCCCATAACTGAAATGCAGTACAGGAGCAGCTCTATCCTGCCAAACACAATCAGTGTCTGTAACAAGCTTCCAAACTGAACAGTAAATGAGATAACACGTCACAAAAAAGTTGACTTACTCTTGAAAAAACAAACATGCAGCTTTTATTCATGTGACAGAAAGTAGTTATGAATTGATATAGAAGTCATGACCAATTCGATTGAAAATAAAAGAGTTAATGATAATAAATACAAGGCTAATGTTTAAAGCTATTAACCAAAAAGAATATCTCAATTAGGTATTGTTTCATTTTCGGACGTGAACTGCCGTTTTAGAACCATTTCCAGGTATTTCTTAATCATTTCCCTATTCAGTCAAGTGGTGGCTAAGTTACAAAGGATGAAAAAAGAACACGCCGCCTTGTGATCTATGGCTGTACTGTTTAATGCGGATGTAGGAAACGAGATCGAAAATAACCGACATATGTAATACAACTATCAACCATTAACCAGTTAGCCGCATAAACTCCATTCTCTCAGTTGACAAGATGTCTACACTCTTACCAGTACCACCACGTCTCTGTCGTTATTATTCTCCCTTACCACACACGCCACAGATTCCCACCTTCAAGTCTTGAACAAACATGAGTGAAATTTACTGAACCATGAATCTTCACTTTAACGGAACGGGTGCAGAAAGGCGTCACAATATACACCATTCTGTACATTCTACACATGGGGCACACTGTCACACGTGAGATGGGTATTATTAGTACGCATACTCGCTTGAATTGTGATGTGAAGAAAGATGCATAGGTATTACAATTGACTTTTCTACAAGCATTATAATTTTTTAAACACTTATTTAAAATAAAGACATTAAATTGAAGACTTACCTTAACAATTGTGATGTCTAAAAATATGAAATATTCTTTTTTCTTTCTTTATTATGTAGAGGGCGAGAAAAGGCCAATGACCTCTAATAATGGGCGATAATTAAAAAATCACTTTGCCAGTTATCATCGTGAGAGTTTACTCAACAACTTCCCTATTTTCATTCTTCTACGTACAAGTGAGTGATTGCTTTGTCTTTTATTATTATAGAAGCTCAAATATAAAATAAATTAAAACACAGTACTAGCAAGTAATACATTAACATTTCCAATTCCATAAAATGCAAATATGAGTTTTAGAAGCCTGAATTGGTCTTAACGGAACAGTAAAGTGTATCCATTTCCTATATATGTTTATTGACGCCTCCAAAGATTGTAATCACACAACTTTGTGGTCTCTCGTGTAGATTTACTTGTTCTCTGTAGAATCAACGCTCTTCATGCATCCAGATAACTTATGGGAATATCACAAGCCCTGGGCTGCAGTGGTGTCGAAGAGGATGCCGTAAATTTCATTTCGTCAATCTTATATCGAACAATCTTATTTCCCGGTTTATTGTATAGATTATATTTTGCATAGATAGCATGACATTCAAAGTTAAAGAGTACGACCCATCTAGGAATACATATAAATATGACATTAAAATCGAAACTTTTTCAAAGAAAATCAATTTTAAATTGAGGGCGATGTCAGAAATCTATCGAATCATAATATATATTTTTCTTTTTACAATTTCAAAGTAATTTTATTTAAAAGTAAAAAAAAATAATTTTGTCAAGCATACAAAAAAACTTTATGTACTCCAATCTAATTTTTGTTTAATATTTCCGGACAAACTAATATTGTTTGAGAAAATATTTGTTCAGGAGACCAGGAAGTAAATCTTAAAGTTTCCGTAACAAGATTAAAGGCTGTTTGAGCCAGTCAATGGGGGAAACTCTTGAAGCTATGATAAGTTCTGCCGTTATGTACGAGGTTATTTTTTAATAGTAATGCCTCGGCGTTTCTTCAGTTCATGTATTTGTAAAGGATTATATCCCAGAATCTTGATTTTATAGTGACTTAAAACCGAACACCTTTAAACTGTGATGGTTTTGCCGCCAAAAAATGTAAGTATTTTTTTTGGTTGATTTAAATATATTTGCTACACAGTTTTGCACCTAATAAATAGAGAGAAAATCTTTTAAGAGCAAAACTGATAATTTTACCTGAATAAATTCCAAATAAAATAAATTTTAGTTAGCAGACCTGATTTCTTAGAAAAAGATTATGTTGTAGTAACTTCGTATATTTAAATATCACATCTTGTTGAGACCCACGATGCCATGCTGAGCTGATATGGTTTCTTGCAAATTCATTAAAATCTTTGAACTTTGTACAAGGAGTAGTAATAAAGGCACCTTGAATTCCTCTTTGAACTGGTTGCGGAAATAAAACACAGAAAATGCAAAAGGCACCTTTTAACCTTGGTGAATATGATAACCATGGACTATACTTTGTCAGCCAAGATTCCCTGAAACAACGTTTTCCACTTCCAGATATGGCACCTTCAAAATCATATGACTGTTGAGGCTTGTATGGATCAGTTAGCAAACGATACTTAAGATCGACAGCAATCTTCGTAGTAGATTTTACATAGTTTCCAATGTCATATGGTAACATAGTATCTCCACTTTCAAGCTTGTCAGGGTCTGGTTCTGGTGGTAGCGTTGCTGCTCCAGATGAACAAGCAACAGTGTCCGTTTTCCGTTTTTTGCAGACAGGAGTTAACGTTATGTCTTCTACATCTGGAATCGATTGCTGTGGCTGTGTGAGAGGTTTTAAAAATTACCGGATATCCATGACGCCTAAAAGTAAAATGTTTATTGCAATAACTTCTTTGCTTTGTTACACACAGTTATCAAGACTGTAAGACTACATGAAGACTTATTATTTCCTCTTTATTGCCTGACTCCTTGATTCCGCTGCTGTCTCAATTCCGAAGCGGACGGCTGACCTTTAGATAACAGAGTCTACATTAAGCACCTCTGGGCGTCTGGACGCGGTTCGGTCTATTCATCTATCCAAGCTACCGCATGGGGCAGTTCACACATCTCTGTCAGTCCTGACCAGACTAAAAGTCCTTGCCAGCAACAGCAATATTTGATTTAAAGACCGTTAACTGCCCTAATTCTCTACAATATAGAAAATATAAACATAATTACCCAGTAAAACGAAATCAGCATCAGCTTAGTTACTTTCTGTTTATTTTCTCTTTACTTTAATAAATTTGTTGTCTATTATTGTCAAATTTTTTTAAAAATCCATCAATCCAGCAAGCGCCCCCTTGCCCCCCCCCCTGTGGGCTCCCATGCATACAGAAGATGCATATTCTAGTACAGGTCTCACCAAAGTGAGATAGCATTTTAGTTTTATGTCTTTATTACATTTGTAAAGGTTTCTTTTTATAAAGCCTAAGGTTTTGTTTGATTTTTTAATAACTTCATTGACATGGGGATTCCATGATAATTTCTAATTTATTATGCCTCCTAATTATTTTGCATCTTTAGTTTGGGTTAGTTCCTTTCCATGAATGAAATATTTTGAATTTATTTGTTTCTTTTTCTTTGTTACTCTTAACAGTTGACACTTTTCTGGTAGGAAACTCATACTCCAGTTAGTTTCCCATTTTATCAATTCATCTAGGTCTTTTTGTAAAATTTTGCTATCTTGTTCTGATTTAATTGTTCTATAGATTATACAATCATCAGCAAATAACCTAACTTTTGTTCCTGTTGAGATGTTGTTGGGTAAATCATTTATGTATATTAAAAAGAGTAACGGACCTAGCACAGTTCCTTGTGGAACTCCTGAATTAACCTTTATTGGTGCAGATTTAGATCCATTAATTATTACAGTTTGCTCCCTGCCAAAAAGGAAGTCTTGGATCCAGTGATGTATTCTGACGTATTCATATTTGTTTTAACAGTGAAATAATATTTTAAAAAATTAATGTCTCTAAATTTTACGATTTATATTTACGGTTTTTGTGCAATGTGTATAATTTCAAAAAGGAATAATTTTTTTGTTCGCTATTTCTGATAAGGCATCATATTTTGTAAACTATATTTAATACACGCACCAGATTTTGTTTCCGAAAAATATTTTTATATATATATCCACATTCAATAAAAGAATTAGCCGTCTGTTAATGAGCACATCTGAAAAATGATTAAAAAGCAACTTTTGATATGACCTATGTTATTCCGACTACAAAGGAATTAACATAACATGTTCAATTCGCAATTCATATTAATTAAGCGTTTTCAGGATCACTTTATTAAATTTAGTCAACTTCTGTTAATACGTTCGGTAGCGAAAGTTTATAATGTATAGTGTAAATATAAAGCTTATGTAAACTTTTTAAAAGTGTTAGTTAGGCCATCGCTTTCCACATAAAATAAACTCGCTACATCTATGGTTTTTTAATTAAATGTCGAGTTATGAATTATATATTAAAAAGTCGCAATTTAAATCACACATGTAAAATATTAATCCAATGCATCGTGGAAAAATTGAAATAAAATATTTTAAACACATATCTAATATATAAAGCTCAGTTGATATGTGTATGTTTGTTTGTTTGTATCCATTAAAAAAAGGCTACTGCTTTGTTGACATTTTTTCCAAAAGATCTCTGACACTGTCGTCACTAAAAAAAGCTCATATATATTTACGACACTGCATCGTAACACAATTGTAATTAATACAATATTTGCATCAGCGTCTATGATGCTCCCCCCCAAAGGCAAAATCTACTTAACCTACAGCGCCAATAAATCTAATATATACAATAATTACATCAATTGGTTTTTATTAAATGTCGAGTTGTAGAACATAAAATAATTGAAACAAATGACGTCATAGTTTTATGCTTACATTTTAATTTTTGAAAAGGCAACGATGTAAAAATAGGATTTGAGGATTTATAATTATTATGAAATACTTTGTGTACATTTCATCAAGTTTAATATTTCGTATTTATCAAACACGGATAAGTCACTTATGTTAATTATGTATATTGATTCCCGTGGTCTGTATGGATTGTATAGAAATAGTAAATTACGTTATTGTTTTATGCTTATATTTTATTTTTTTAAAAGAAGCGTACACGAAAATGTGCGCACCGTAATTAAACAATGTAATATTTTTTAATGCGCACCGCTGAATATTAAAGCATATATTGGTTATATATATATATATGGAGATAGAGATATATATATCTAAATATGGTGTGCACATTTCTTAATATAATTTTAAATTTTAATACGACGGTTTAAAAAAAAAGTATTTTAGAAAGTACATTTATAATTTTGTTTATTGGCGCTATGAGTTATGTAGTCTTTGCCTTTTTAAAACATAGCGCCATATGTTCTTTATCTCATAGACGTGGTTACAAATATTGTATTATTTACAATTGTATTACTATGCAGTGTCGTAATTATACATGAAATTTTTGAGTGACGAGGGTGGTAGAGCTCTTTCGGAAAACCTATCAGTTATGTTTATTTAGTACAAGTTGGAATGAAAAATTTAATTTAGTTATTATGGTCGTCAAGATTCATTAATCATAAATCATATCTTTTAAATAGTAAGGTAATGTTAAAAGGCACTGCATTAAGTGAAAACAAGCCATGCTGTACTATCGTAAAAATTAAATAATTGTGTCTGTTGTTTTTTTTCCTCTCTCTCAATTTTTTTCTTAAATAGATTAAATTTTTTGTCCTTAAAATGGAATATCTCTGTTTCCCATAAGATTTTAACTAATAGATGAATTTGAAATATAACTTGGCAAATAAAAGTTGTCATAACCAGCAACTAATACTTGGGAGAAAGGGTCAGCACACTCCCGCTACGCAGAGCGGGTATATTTCTAGTATATATATATACATTTATATATTTTTTCTAGTCATTTGATAAATTTTATGTTCAATTCTTTTGATATATAAATGTGTGCACTCAACAGGTGAGCGTGCAACTAGATTGTAGAAAACTGAAACACGATCGTAGATAAAGGAAACAAGTGACAAAATTATAATTTGAACAATTAGGTACAACATGACATTTTCAAAAATATTTGCTCTTTTTGTTTTCATTCTACCATTTGTTTTCAAGAATTCTTTGCGTAAGTAGCTTAAGTATATTTGATGACATTATTTTAGAGATGACTAATATAGCTTAATTGGTTTTAAATAGTAATGACTTGTATTATCATGTAGTCATGCTAAAAATATTAAACTCAATATTATACAGTTAAAGCATAAACCGATGATGTTAATGTGTACTGATTTAAAATTTTGATAATTGGAATTTCATGAATTTATTACAGAATATCTTTTTATTGAATAGCATGTAACACTACAGACCGTTTTAACCACAAATGGTTTGGTTCTAACTGCCAGTACAAATGTCACTGTAAGAACGATGTGGCTTGTAATGAAACCAATGGAGACTGTCCTAATGGATGTGATATTGGATGGTTTGGTCCAGCTTGTCAGTACGGTAAGTTTATTATTCAATTGAAGTCAGTTTTAACTTTAAAAAAAATTAAAAATTTATTGAATTTCATCAACATTTTTCTTTTTTCTCTATGTTCAATAAACAATTCACATTACAGCTGACATTGCCAAGAATGCAACCTTAAATCTTAGCAGTGATACGTCACAGAGACTCGCCTACTTTACTGACGGCGATGACACAACGTGTGCTGATCTTACAGGAACAAACTTGTTACTTGAGTTGACCTGGAGTTTCGGAATTTACTTCAATTGGTTGAGAGTTATAGCTAAAAATACCGAGGGTAAATAAATGTTAAATTGTAACAAAACATCTCAACTTTGAATCACTTGCAGTTTACTGAATATAACATTCTAGCCAATACCTGAAATTTTAACCGTTCATATTACATCATTATTAAAAAATTAAACATTATGTATTAATGTTTTTCATAAGTTTTCATTACCATTAATTAGGGCTGCTGAAATTAACTATTAATTTCTCGATTAATCGTTAAAATTTTTTAACGATTAAAATTGTTTTAACGATTAATCGACCCACCACTTATAAATGTATTGGAAGTCAAAAAAGTAAAATATTTCGGCCGATAAATATAAACTAATTTTCGGACAATTATACGAACATTTTGTTTTTAAACTAATGACTGACATGAATGTTCAAAATGTTGATAAAGGTTATTGTGTCCATTGAGAGAAATTGTTTGCCTACCATGCAATGTTCCATCTAAGTCTAAGCTTCGTTGGTCCGTGTGCAAAGTTTAAAAAAAACAACTCGTGTGCAAAGTTGAGCAACGTCCATTTTTTGTGCAATATTTAAAAAAAAATTGATGCGCGGTGATTCTAAACTCCTGCGTGGCGTCGGTCAAATATCAGCGTAGCTAACATGGTTCTAACATTTCGTTTACATATCACCTGCAAACAAAACATCCACTACAGTCTACAGTATCAAAAACTTCAGATGAGACAATCTAAAGCTATGTGAACGATTGTTCAGCTCGGCTGGTTATATTGTCAATTAGACCCGCTCATTACTCATGTCTTATGTCATCACAAATAATGTCAACACACTTGTCTTTTTGCGTAGTTGGTTAAAAGATTTGATATAAAAGAGACATCCCAGTGTTATTTATATTTTCAACAAGAAGATTTAATAAGTGTTACTTATGACTTCATAATTTTAATTTTTGGCTTTAATCGAAATTAACGATTAATTAATCGTTAATTTTTCAAAAGTTAAAGATTAACTTTAAATTAATCGTTAACATCCCTACAATTAAAACATGTGCACCTAAATATCATAGGATTACAAGAAAGCCTTTCAATCAAGTTTCAAGATGACGTCCATTTTCAACAGCAAGAATGTGTTTTTATTGTTGATGATGTAACAATGGATATTTATTGTAACGTATCAAGAGTTGTAGACAAAATATTTCTTAATGTATCTGCATGGACAAACCTGTGTTCACTGTATGTCAGCCAAGGTAAGCAAAACGTTTATTTAGTAGAATTAATACAAGTGTTATTAAAATTAATACATGAAAAAAAACACACCATAAATCTCCGTTAACACGAAGTCTTTCTTTTCCGAAGGCGTTTTATGTATACTTAAATTGTTTCTACTTTGCAACGATCTAATATATAACGCTCAGTTGGTGTTTGTATCTTTGTCTGTTTCAGTTTTCGACTGTAAGTTCGACAAGCACGGAAAAACTAAATGACGGACGGGGATCAAATTTAGCGGGGCGTTTCCTTTTAACCTGCAGATGGTTTTAGTATAGTTTTTGTAATTGTCCCTTTTGCCCAAAAGCCGTAAATTAAAAAATCAGAAAATTTAGAGACAAAGAGAAAAATTAAATTTCATTTCCATATTGAACAACTTTATGCGGACGTTAAAAAGGAGTTACGTTTGGTGAAGTAATTTTTTCCAATACATTATTTTGAGCGGTGCGCTTTCAAAAATCTTTTATTGTCTAGTTACGGTGCGCACATTTTCGTGTACTCTTCATTGAACTGTGTCATATTATTATGACATTTATATTTGGTTTGGCTTTTACATAAGCAATATACACTTATACAATTTAAACTTAGGCTACTGGACTTATTAACAGAGGTGGATTAAACTAAATAAAGTAAACCTGAAAACGCTTAATTATTTTGTATTGTGAATTGAATATGTTATGTTCATCCCTTTCTCTTTTCTATACTAATGACTGCATAATTCCCCAGTCAATTATCACACAGTTTCAAAATTTCCACATGAATAGAAAGCTTTAATTGTGCTGACTGATGATACCTTATACATTATTTACGAAAATAGAGCACAATTTAAAAATTAAATTAATATACAGTAATATCACTTTCTCTTATATTAGTTTAATTAGTATAATTTAATCATTGGCTACCGGACTAATGGATAGACCAAACTTAGTACATATAAACCTGATAATTTAAAGCCTTTTGAAATTCTAAATCGAATTGAACTCCTTCGTGTACATGGTACCAACATTTTTTTCCCCGTAAAATGGCATATCTCTGTTTCACATAAGATTTTAACTAATAGATAAATCTGATAAATTAGCCTACTTGGCAAAAACAAATGTAATAACCAGCAACTAATACTGGAGAAAAGGGTCAGCACACTCCCGCTACAAAGTGCGGGTATATTTCTTGTTTAATATATTTTTTTTAAAATTACACACTGTGTTCAAAAGTTATTTATTTTTGTTCTTTAGTAAAGCATGTTTACATTTGTAAATAATTACCGCTGTGGTAATTTGCATGATTTTAACTTAAGGTAATTTTAGTAAGTTAAATTTCAGTAGTTTAATAGTATAACAGTTTCAATTTTTTCATGATTTCTTCAGGTCGAAATGTTGCACTAAAACAACCCACAAGTCAAACATCAACTCAAGACAATCATGTCAATTTTATCTCTAGTAACGCTGTAGATGGTAATCCAAACTATAGTGAAAACTCTTGTTCACACACTAATTATACTTCAGACCCCGCTCCTATGTGGACAGTGGTTTTAAATCACAGCGTAACAGTACAGACTTACACAATTCACAACAGAGTGGGATGTACGTGAACATTTTAAAATATACTTGTTTCTTTTAATGTGTTCAATAATTGTACTTAATTTTTTCTAAATATTTCTATAGTTCAAAATGAATTATCATTTTTCAAAAACGTAACAATTTTTAGGAAAAAAAAATGAAAATGTCAAAAACGGTATAGGACAACGTAATTGAGCAAGGCAGTACCTCGAAATCCTTAACATTCTTTTCTATGGAGGAGGGATACTGCTATATTATTTAAAACATTAATCTTTGAAATATATACATTTTAGGTAACACCAATTGTATGCCTATATGGATCATTAAAGAAAAATTGTATATTTCATCATATTCTTTTTTATGTTAATTTTCCAAAACAGCCGGAGATAGCGCATACTGTTGCCTGGTCTTTTTGAAGGGATTTATTCTAACAACATTTGACCAAAAGAATCAAAGAATCCAAAACTACAAAGATTCCCTGACGTCACCACAAGAATTGTACAACGTTTTACCAACTGATCCATTGGCTCAAATTTCTAAAGTTCAAATAGAAGCAACGTATTTTGATATAAATAACAAAGACTTCAGAACTAAAATACTTACTTTGTGTGAAATGGAAATTTTTGGTGGTATGTTTCAAGGTTATTCTGGTAATATTCTGCTTTTTGAATATTCGCATTGTACACTTTTGCAAATAAAAGAAGGTGGTAAGATGACATATTTCTCTTACATAAATAGGGCGGCATTTCTAGAAAGTTTAATACGTTTTTCTACGAGAGAGGTGCGTTACATTCTTAATGAATATTATACAAATGACATCAGAAAGCGTTCACAGGTAATTTAAAGCATTTAGGGATTAAGGTCATTAGTATTTCAAAAATACATGTGTATAAATATAAATAAACATATATATATATATATATATATATATATATATATATATATATATATATATATATATATATATATATATATATATATATATATATATAGATATATATATATATATATATATATATATATATAGATATATATATATATAGTGTAATTTGAATATTATAAGTCACGCGAAAATATATATTAGGTAAAGAGTTCTGCTGAAAATTTGCCACAATAAAGAAAAAATATTTTAATTAGTGATTATCATGGTAGAGACCCTTTTATGTTCGGTGATATTTATCCAGATACAAGGCAATGACGTTAATTTTTACAATGATATTTAAAAATACTTTTTTGAAATTGAAAAAAAAATGATTCGTTTGTTCTCAGATTCCATTTGTTCAAAGAACACGTATGGACGTGATTGTGAGAACGTCTGTAACTGTGACGTACAAGGAGAAAAGTGTTTTGTTAGTACAGGAAACTGTCCATCTGGATGTAAGGCTGGATATTATGGACAAGGATGCACACAATGTAGGTTATTGATGCGATTGATCTTTTGATTGCAGTGTACAGATTTTGCCAATGAAAGTTTAATTTCAAATGCGATCTGAAAAAGCGATGAAATAACGTATGTTTCATTTGAAATTCGGTAGTTTCCTTCGTAAAAAATAATGGGAACATTGAATATAATTTGTAAGCACTACAGTGTTGTACTTATGATTTGATATTAGGCAAATCATTAAAAGAATACATATTATCTGACTGCATACGAAAAAAATAGGAGAATTACTATACATTTAATAAACTGAATAACTAAGAATTTCTGAAATTTTTAGTCTGTTTAAAGCACTACTAAATGAAAAATACTTGTATTTTAACTTCTCTAAAAATAAATAAATTATTACAATGAAACATGTGATATGCATCCATTTGTAATAGTAAAATGTAAAATAAAAGTTATTGAAGTTATTGCACATTGAAGTTAAAGTTAATGGAGCGATACCATTAAGATTACTTTAATTTAAATTTCTATTTAAATAATTTCATTACGATTATATAGGTCAAGAATAATTTTAAAAAAAAACAAGTGACTTTCAATATAAAATTTTATAAATAAGTGAACAGCGTCACATTTAAAATTTTGACATATTGAGCGTATGATCTTCTAAACTTCATAGACTTTATTAGACTCTGGAGGAATAGGAATTTCTTAAGTAAATTTAACACAAATAGCCCAGTAGAAGAAATTTGGAAAGATATAAAAACAAATCTAAAAACTATAATGGATGAGAATGTTCCAACAAAACTAACATCAAATAAAATTAACAAATGCTGGTTCAATTCTAGATTGAAAAAGCTATGCAAAAAAAAGAGAACTTATTTAAGAAATATAAAGCTACCTATTCATATAGGATACACAAACAATACTTAAAGAATTAACACTTGACACAAAAACGTAGTCGAAAACTCCAAAATAAATATATAAACAATGTAATTACCAAAGATAGCAATAAAAACTTATGGTCCTTTATCAAATCTAAAAAAATGGAACCTTCAGGAATAGCCACATTAAAAGGCTCAAATAATAAAACCTATAATGATAATGAAACTAAAGCTAATATCCTTAACACATATTTTGCATCATCTTTTTCTGCCTCATGCGACAAGGAAGTCTTAATAAATTTAAATAAAATGGAGGAAATAGGTAACATAACTGTAGATAAGATAGGTATACATTCACTCCTAAAAAACTTAAAATAAACAAAGCTACTGGCCCAGATGATTTGCCAGCAAGGTTATTAAAAGAACTAAGCAATGAACTGTCCCCAATCCTTGTAGGTCTCTTTCAAGCCTCTCTAAACCAGGGTAAAGTGCCCCAGGATTGGAAATTAGCTAACGTAACTCCACTCTTTAAGAAAGGGGATAAATCAGACCCTGGTAATTACAGCCCTGTATCACTTACTAGTATCACCTGTAAATTACTAGAACACATAATATATAGTAGAATAGTTAACCACCCTGACAAATATAATGCCCTATGCCTACATCAACACGGCTTTAGAAAAAACAGATCATGTGAAACACAATTAATAGGTTTAATAGATGAACTATCAAAAGGCTTAGACAAAAATGATCAAATAGATACAATATTACTAGACTTCTCAAAAGCATTTGACAAAGTTCACCACCTTAGTTTACTTAAAAAACTTAACTACTTTGGAATCTCAGGTTCCTTACATCACTGGATCCAAGACTTCCTTTTGGGCAGGGAGCAAACTGTAATAATTAATGGATCTAAATCTGCACCAATAAAGGTTAATTCAGGAGTTCCACAAGGAACTGTGCTAGGTCCCTTACTCTTTTTAATATATATAAATGATTTACCCAACAACATCTCAACAGGAACAAAAGTTAGGTTATTTGCTGGTGATTGTATAATCTATAGAACATTTAAATCAGAACAAGATAGCAAAATTTTACAAAAATTGAATGAATTGATAAAATGGGAAACTAACTGGAGTATGAGTTTCCACCCAGAAAAGTGTCAACTGTTAAGAGTAACAAAGAAAAAGAAACAAATAAATTCAAAATATTTCATTCATGGAAAGGAACTAACCCAAACTAAAGATGCAAAATACTTAGGAGTCATAATAAATGAGAAATTATCATGGAATCCCCATGTCAATGAAGTTATTAAAAAATCAAACAAAACCTTAGGCTTTATAAAAAGAAACCTTTACAAATGTAATAAAGATATAAAACTAAAATGCTATCTCACTTTGGTGAGACCTGTAATAGAATATGCATCTTCTGTATGGGACCCATCCACCAAAGAAAACATTGATAAACTAGAACAAATCCAAAAAAAAGCTGCCAGATTCATTACTGGAGAATATTGAAAACTGACTAGAATAACACCATTAGTTAAATCATTAAACCTTGAAACACTAGAGGATAGAAGAACCAAGAGTAAAGTAGTAATCATACATAAAGCAATTAACTCTAATTTAGAAATACAACACAAAGATAACTTAATACAACCCTCAGATAGACATAAGGATAAAAACACCTTTCTTATTCCGTATGCAAGAACAAACTCATACAAATTTTCGTTCTCCCCGTCCGCAATTCGGGCGTGGAATGGGTTGCCTGAAGAAACCAGGAAAGCTAACACTTTATCAACATTTAAAACTGATAAGAATGCAGGACTAGACACAAACCATAGATAAGCGTAGGACGCAATAATCTTCTGTATAGAAGGAGCGTCTGAAACAGATAAGATAAGGAAAGCTTAAAAAATTATGAAAATATGGATTAAAATTAATTTTGAGAAAACGTTAACAATCATGATTATTTACTAAACATTTTTCACTTACATATGATATAATGTACTTTTGATGACTATAGAAAATATATGTTCAGAACTTTTAAACTAATGCTTTTAAAAATGTTTTCTCTAAGTAGGTATGCTCTTTACAGTTTTTAATCTGTATGATTGGTATTGAAATAATATCACGATACACAATAATATAAACTGATTCTTGTGTTAGTGATTTATTCAAAGCCACTTTGTCAAGGAACATTGTCAATCCAATCACATTTTATCTGTAGCCTGTGCCACCGGATACTATGGTGTCGATTGCAGAAATAAATGCAGTAATTGCCTCAGTCTACAATGTGACCAAGTTGACGGCAAGTGTATCAGTTGTGCTTTAAAAGGAAGGAAGATGCCAGATTGTACACAAGGTTTGAATATTTCTTAATGGCATTCTTTGTTAACAATGCGCGATTTTTTTCCTTTTCAGTCTCTAAGTCCATATCTATATAAAACGTAAATTTTAACTTATTTAAGCTATAAAAAAAAACTTGGATACAATATTACGACACAAAGTTTAAAACTATTTTAATGCGTGTAATTTTTAGCCGTTAAGATTATTTAAATGATAAAATGCTCTTCTGATTTTTTGAAGGTTAAAACCAACTATTTGTTTAGAATAGCAATAAATACATATAATGAAACATTTAACGTATTAGATAGATAACTCATTAAACTTAAAAATTAATAATAAATTGTTGATTTAAAAAGAATATGATAGTTTTTAATAAACAAAATAGTAATTTTCATTCATAACACACACCAGAGGAAAGTATTTGTAAAGAATAATTTTAAAGATGTATTTGAATGATATAACGATGATGTTGATATGAGTTTCTATTATTAAAATATCTCAGATTGTGATCCTGGTTATTACGGACTGAACTGTAATTCAAGCTGTTCAAATATTTGTTCTCAAACTGGTTCTATTTGTGAATAAAGTAATGGGGGTGAGACTGCAATCAGGCTTTTAAAAAGGTAAATGCATAAAATAAAAACAGGGTATTAGTAGGCCTGACAGGACGTAACACAACAGCGAACGTTTCGGCAAAGAGCCTTCTTCAACGGACAAATAGTACACAAATGAAACGAATAAAACGAAATAATAGAAAAAACACTTAGCTTCGGTGAAATCCAAGTAGTCCAGTAGAGATAAAGCAAGGAGAGAAAAGTAAGAGCTTAAATAGGAAAGGAAAGGGTGGGTGTGGCCAATCAATCAGCTTGTCAGTGCGAACACAACGTTGATCCCATGTGGTGTAAGAGTCCCATATTCATGGATTAGTCTATTCTCCAGACTGACCCGGCCGGGTGTGTTTGTACAAGAAACCAAGGCGGTGACAGACATGTCATCGACGCCCATGTGGTCCCGTCCATTGAAGTGTCGGGAGACAGGACACTGTTTGTCTTGTTTAATGGCACGTACATGTTCCGCGATACGGCAAGAGAGTAACCTCCCCGTTTCACCAATGTACTTCAAAGGACAGCGCTTACACACAATGGTGTAGACCACATTGCGGCTAGTACAAAGATAGCCATTCCTAATCTTGAATGTCCCCTTAGGGAAGACAATCTGGTCCGTCTGGGTAACAAAGGGACATGTCTTGCAGCGATTACGACCACATGGCTTAGTGCCCAGATGGGAGGACGGAATAAGCAGACGGCTACGAACCAATAGGTCTCGCAGATTTTTGTCCCTCCTGAATACAATGAGGGGTGGGGTGGAAAATATGTTGTTTGTCTCAGGGTCCGCGAGGAGAATGGTGCGATTTTTCACAAATATTTCCTTTGCTCTGATGTTGTGGGGATGGTATGTGAGCACCAATTTGCTCCTTTCATTACTATCACTGGAGCGTGATACAAAAGCGTCGGCACGAGTGAAGTTTTTAACTCGCTGAAGTGCAGATTGAAGTATAGCTTCAGGGTAAGACCTTTGTCTAAAAAACTCCACCATTTCCAACGCCTTTTCCAAAAAGTCCTCATTAGATTGACACAGCCTACGGAGGCGAAGGAGTTGTGAAAATGGAATAGAATCCTTACAGGATTTGGGATGAGACGAGGGATAGAGTAGGTAAGAGTGACTGTCCGTAGGTTTGAAGTAGGCCGAAGTGAGGAGGCGGTTCTTCTGGAGAGTTACAGTAATGTCCAGGAAATTAACCGATAGTTCGGAAATCGTGTGAGTGAACTTAATGGAGGGGTGAAAAGAATCAACAAAGTTGATGAACGTGTCAAGTTCACTCCTCTCCATATGAGTGACCCCAATGCCGTCATCAATGTATCTTTTATAAAATTCGGGGAGGCGACCAGTGTATTCTTGTTCCACTCTGTGCTCGAAATGGCCCATGAACAAGCATGCATAGCTGGGTCCCATTTTAGTCCCCATGGCGACCCCACTGATTTGGTCAAAGAACTGGCCATTGAACTCAAACGAGTTGAGGGTTAAGACCAATGCCGCCAAGCGTAGTAAGGCATGTGTAGGTATATTGGGGTGAGGTTGTCTGTCCAAAAAGTATTGTACAGCCAGAAGGCCATCGTTGTGGGGAATGGATGTATAGAGGGAACATACATCAAGGAGGAACAGATAGTTCTTTACGTTTGGATTGATGCTCAGAGAGTCGAATGTCCGTAAGGCATGGTTGGTGTCCTTAATGTACGTAGGGAGGGATGCCACTATCGGTTGGAAGACACTATCCAAGAATTCAGAAATGTGTTCTGTTGGACAAGAACATGCAGAGACAAGTAAAATAGTACACTGTATCAATAAAATAAAAACACTTGACATAGTTTCGTTTTTTAAATATCCGTTTGTTTGCAAATATAGGAAACCACGAGAATAAAAGGAAATTGTATTTTAAGAAAATTAATGCCTATTTAAGAAGCAAAGCAATGTTTGCATAGAAATTGTATTATTCTGCTCAAGTGTTAATAAAATATGAAAACATTTACGATTATCTCGATGGCTATTTTAAAAAAAAATTGTTTTACTTTTTCGCTCGTCAGGTTTTATTATCATATCTTGTTTATCCTAGATTATTGATATTTGATATCATTGAAAATCATATGAAATATATTTAATTTCACAAATGGCTATATGTAAATTTGCCATGTAGGGTCTTAATTATAAATGTATAATTAAGCTATTGTCAATAAATTTTTTTCTTTTCACCATTTTCAAGATTTAAATCTTTGCATTTGCATATTCCGTCCCTCCCTTCCCCTCATATCCAAAATTGTCCTTGCTTTCATTAGTTGGAAGTACTGAGAGCTTGGCATCATTGGAGTTGAAGTAAACACTGTTTGTTTCGTTGTATCTTTGGAGAACTTGGTAAAGGATTTTGTATTGTTCCTGAGAGTAAAAGAAAAATTACGAATTTTAAAATGTTTCTGTTTCGAAGTATATGTAAATGAAAATGATAATAAGATTCAATGCACAGTAAAAAATCACATAAAAAGCTTTCTAGATTTAGATCTCATGCATAGTGTGCACACATTCAAAAATATTCTTTAAAAAAATTCCTAGAACCATTCATCGAAAATTTAAAATTTAACATTATTTGTAATTGTATAATATTGTTTAGGACTGCATTCACAAACTAACATATTTTAAATTGGATAAAATTCAACAAAAGTATAGTATCTTTCAATAAATAATAGAAACATTCTGTTAATATTTTTAAAAATTGAATTTTCCGGAACAATAATTATTTCTAATAAGTTTAATGTGTGTAACCTGATTACTCTCTTTTATCTTTCCTCTGTTATCATACTTTCTCTTTGCTATACGATTTACTCGTCTTAAACACAACCATTAATTATTCTAGGAGAATTTTGTTGATATTCTACTTACCACAGTTGGTATGACTTGTGGACGAATAGTCTTGATGGCACCAACAACAAGTGGTACAGTTAGACGCTGGTCATTGTCCATTCTGTCCAGTAGGAGGGTCAAGACACAGGCTAAACCGCTGAATTTGGCACCGTTTCTGGAGTTATGCATGTTTCAATGATTAAAAAACAGAAACAATCAGATAAGCTATAATTAAGCGTAAATTAGAAAAATAAACTAAAGAGTTTGAGAAATTATTTTATGTATTCATTTCAAGGTCACGGTGGCTTATAGAAGACTTAATACAAATAACACCAACCTGCACATGTGCAAAGTTCTGGCCTCCTGTTTAGGGTTATATGCCCTGGCATGAGTTATGAATGTCAATAATTTGTTTGGATCTGTTACACTGTGTCTGTAGGTCAGGTGAGTTAGGTTATATTCCTCTGTTTCCTTTAGAGATGAAATACCCGTATGAAAAAAGGCGTGATAACGAATACTATTAATATAAATAATGGCGAGTGTTTTTGCAATAAAAAAAAAGATAAAAGAGAAATGACGGATATATCAGATATTAAAATGGAGAAACAAAGTCTGTAAGATGCTTTTTTACTCTAAATTAGTTGTAGGTTGTAAGATATGTTTTAAGACATTGTTACCCACCTTTGACCCTGTTACAGTAAGTTTTCTCTCTACCCAATCAGATTCTTGATGACATGTTGCCATGGTAACATGAAAAGGAGGGAAGCTGACTTTGTCACCCTCATTGGCTGGCAGATACTCGGCTAAAGTCTAAATGGTGATAAGAAAAGAAAGTTTAAATATAAGTTATATTTTAGTGTAATAACTTGCTATTGTCTAAAAAGAAGAAATTATTTTTCAAATATGATATTTTAAACATTTCTTAACTCGTGAGTAAACATGTAATCTATTAAGACCGTCTAATACACTTTGACTAAATACGTCTTGAAATATCTATTTATAACACAAGCACAATTGGTTCATGTCATATGTGATGTAATAGCGTGCAGAAATATAATTATCATACAAATGATCTCAAAAGTCTGACTCTATTTGTCCAAATAAAACCAAGATAAAATTCCTGATGTATGCGATAATAGAAGCAAGTTGCATTTCAAGTTAACAAGGAGAGTTTAAAGCCTAATATTTTATTCCGTTGTCTCAGAGACTGGAGATTACATTTTTAATTTATATCGAGGCATTTAAAATGTGTGTGTGCATTGCTTTTTATGATTTTCATTTACTTGAATTAACAATATTGTTTTTGGAATCTAATGTCTTTTAAATATTCAATGAACCAATATGTCTAATATAACTAATACATCAAAATATTAATTAACACAATTTGTTAAAACTCCTGACCGGGTCTGTGTCCATGAGATGCTCCTCAAAGGCAACAACCAAAGAAACTTTCATCTGTGTAACCAGACGCCAGAAGTCGGTCACAGTTGTCGGTAGTGGAAGTTGTGTCATGATATCTTGATTCCTTCTTCGGAAACTCTGAGAAATGGCAACAAATATTATTAAAACATATAAAACTACATAACTCTATACATCTGTATACATACATCACATATATGTTTACAAATTTCACTATACAATTATTTAAGCACATATATAATTCGAGTTTTAACGAAAACACTGTTCCCTAGTGAGGACACGAATTGCAAGCGTGTCCCTTCTGCAATGAAGTTGTTCGTGACTGTATATAAAATGTTCATGATTTGTGAGATGGTTTTTTAAAACTTTTGTTGCGAATGCTCTGCGAAAGGGAAAATGATAAAAATTAATGTCTGAAATGTGTAAAATTGTAGGAAAACGAAAAAAATCAGCACATGGAGTGTTCTCATAGATAGATGTGCATTTATGACTATTAGTTAACTATTTATATAATTACTAGTGTATTACCCGTCAAAAATGGCGGAAGTTTCAAAAATATATACATTTCAGCTAAAATCAATTAATTTTTTTTAAAATACACATCAGAATAAAAAATAATGTAATACACAATTTTCATTTATTTAATTTATTTTTATTTTGTTTATTTCCATATTGAACAAATTTATGCGGAACGTTCGAAAAGAGTTATATTTGGTGCAGTAATTTGGTGCGCTGCTTTCTAAAATTAGTAGCGTCACGGACAGGACAGACGGACCGTCAAAATGCATTCCAAATCATATGTATATTTACCCTCAATTATTTATGACTGACTCACTTTGGCCTAACGCTAAGGGACATCACTCTGCTTTTTTAAAAATTGAAAATATAGACGTAACAATCATAAACATTTTTGTTTCCAGATTGACATTAACCAAACAACTCACGAATTTTGACGTCAGAATGTGTGTTGTAAACAGGGCTGACTGACTCAAAGAGTTATTTTTTGGTGCAGTAATTTGGTGCCCTGCTTTCTAAAATTAGTAGCGTCACGGAGAGGACAGACGGGACGTGCAGTTTAAAAAAAAACTTATAACTATTGCTGAAGTGGTCAGAGTTGTGTAGTATTCTGGTAGTTGTGATATTGATAAAGCTGTGACTTGTAGCTACCAAATGGTGGATTCAAAAAGATTCTTTACATGAACAAAATCTAAACCAATTTACCGGAATTAACACAGCATTGATGTAATCTCCCATATCACTGGATTCACACATCAGCACAGGTCTGTAGAACTCTTCTAGCGAAACAAAAAAAATGTATTTTAAACGTGATTTTTTTGATAGACGGAGCAAAAATGTATATCATTTTGGGAAAATTAGTTAAAGCTTATCGCGTGAAGAAAAGTACTTTTGAGTCCTTGTATTTGCATACAATGTTATTATGTTCATGGATTTAATGAGTAGCACAGTAGATATTGAATTTGTCGTATGGAAGTTAGACAAATGAAGCAACCACATTTTAATATTCTGTAGGTGAATGTGATGAATATGACATCTCAAAATACAGGCATTACTTTGGAGTTTAAGATGTTCTTTGATGCTCTGGGTAACGCGTGGTTCTTGTAGCACTGTGCCATGGTGAACACAACAGCAAAAGCGAATGTAGTTTCCATGTGTTGAATGTACCCACATGCAGCAGATTGATGACGCAAATATTTTACGGAAATCATTTAAATTTATAAACTTACTTGGCAAGATGTTACCAAATCTGTTTTTAAGTTTATTGGAGACAGTTCGACTGTTTTGGTACATGACTCCAGCAGATCCTTCATCCTCTGTAGTTTGATTATTGTCCTCACTCACACTACATACTGACTATATATAACAAAAAAAAACCAATAGGACATACAATTTTATAAATATTTATTGATATAAAGATGTGCAGGCGAGGACTCTCAAGGTTAACATCAGAGTAGATCTGACATGATACATCCTAATCAATCTACATAGCAGTAGCACTTACATAATATAATCATTTGAAGAAGAGCATACATTATTCTCTTTACTTACGTTAAATTCTATTTCCATTTCAGTTTTTCCAGAAACTGATTTCCTCCCCAACTGTTGAACTCTGGCTGCAATATTGTTGGATGTTATTGTTGTATTGATGCAGGTCATGGCGACCTTCGCAGCCTCATGCAAGAAAATATATTGGTCCTGAAATATAATCATGTAAAATTGACAGCGTAATATCATCTAATATATTTTAAGGCACTAACGACGTAAGATATTCGTAAAACTCCGGAATACTTTATCATTAACTCCAAGAAATATTGTTAATCCTTACGATGTACAAATATTTTACTTTAGATAACACACGTTTTTAAAACGATATTGTATTGATTTGGAAATTGAAGACAACACACATGCCCACAAATTTATCACTATCCAAACACACAAAGTTAAAACTTTTTTGAAAAATGTGCAATGATATTGGAATTAAATGGCTTGGTAAATCTAAACTCGCATTATGACTCTGAAATGAAACAAACCTAGTTAGCCATAATGATTTGTAAGAGCATAGATAATTATCAAAACAATGTCTTATTATAACTAATTCAGTCATACATATTTAACGTGTTCAGTTGATGATAAAAGGGAAAAAAAAGGTTTTGGAAAAAATACTCTTTAAACAAAAGTTGTTATAATAAAGAGTTATTTGTTGTTGAAGTAACTCACAGCAGTCTGTATCATCATGGTTCTGTCCTCTCTGAGTTTTGCAACAGTGTTAAAGAAATCCATCTGTTGTGTGTCTTCAGCTTGTTTCATGACGTTACGTAGAGCAATGAATGTCCCTGTACGACCAACACCGGCACTGAGTATCATGAGAAACCGTTACAATTAAAAAGATTTGATTTAATAAATAGTGCAGACAAATATTTTGAACAATGTGCTCATACGGAGAACTTCTTATACTGTTAACACAAAAGAACATTCATGGGTACTTTTGCGCCATGTAACTTTTGGCTGTTGATAAACTGTCTAATTTTGTAATTAAAAAATCAACAAAATAATATTCTAAAAATTATAATTCTCTAACGAATTTTTAAAAAAAAACAAAAAAAAACAAAAAAAAACAAAAACAAACAACAAAACACCATGGCAATGAACTATTATTGGGAATGGAAAAAAATATTTGTTTTATTTTATTTGTATGAAAATAAAGTCGTAGTCGTAGTAAATTTGAAGAACGTAATAATTATAATTTATAATGATAAACTATGAAACAAAAATGAAAAAAATCACTTTTTTTCAAATTTTATGATAGAATTTAACAAAATATGTTCATGCTTACGAATATATACCAGTGTCAGTAATAAGTAATCAATGTTTTATCAACTCACCTGCAGTGCACCACTATTGGTCTCTTGGTTGCCGTAGCTGCCACCCTTTGTTCAAAGTCCACTAGAGCCCAGGGGTTGTCTGGCACACCCTTGTCTGGCCAGGATGTGAAGTGAAACTGTGTCACTGGATGCATGGGTTGGGTGTCCTGGGGTTTTGTTTAGAATAGAATCATTCAATGGTTAAACTTAAACTTATTAGGTTTATAGAATTAGCTGTAAAGTATTATCACAAGCTTAGTAAAGCAATCGTTCGATAATCATTTCTAATAGTCTCTTTTGGAATATATAACTATTTATTGAATTATTTCAGTGACAAGAAAATGTTGGTTTCTCTGGCTTATTCTATCGTTATAGCTATAATATTTATTATTAACAATTAAAAATGTATTTTTTAAAAAGAGGAAATTAAAGTCTAATTAATATCTCAAATGGAAAGTCTATTTAATACTTCAAATTAAATGTCTATTTAGTATCTCAAATCCAATGACTAATTATTATCTGAATTTTAATGTCAAATTAGTATCTCAAATTGAATGACCATTTATTATCTCACATTGAATGTCTAATAATTACTGACCACGTAAAGTTGCAGACGTCGTATGATGTAATCAGCAAACACCTGGGTGGCAGCAAGCGTCACACGTATTTCTCCAAACATTGCTTCATCTTTATTAGGCCAGTAGGCTTCACACTTGATCTGGTCAAGATTAAAGGGTTTAGTTATTTATCAGACCCAAAAATGTCATATGCCGTTGCGCAATATTTTTATTTTTAGGCTAGAATTTCAACATAACATAGAAGTTACAATACTTTTCACCATTATTTGTTTTTTATTTTTAAGTTGTAAACATTCTTTTGGCTGAGACGGATACGAGAGTGCCCGGCGGAAAGAGGAATGAGGGAATTAGACAGGTATAAGGAGATTAACATTTAGGTGTGGGGGTATATGCCCTTTGACTGGAAAACACACTATCCTTGCTCGAAGTTGTCCTTTAAAAAGCTGATAATTTTAGTTATATTTGGAATACTGAAACCGAAGGCCTTCTTTCAAGACTTGTTTCTTTCTTGCATTATTAATTAAGATCAAAAGATAGAGAAAAAGGTAAAATAGTCGGTGACATATACATATATATATATATATATATAATATATATATATATATATATATTATATATATATATATATATATATATATATATATATATATATAATAAAAGGCAGTTGTTTGAGTGGGCCTCGATAGCCAATTGGTCCCTCAAACTCCTGAAGCCAATCACTAGCGGAGAAAAATTAAATCTCATTTCCATATTGAACAAATTGATGCGGACGTTCAAAACGAGTTATTTTTGGTGCAGTATTTTATCCAAGACTTTATTTTGAACGGTGCGCGTTGGGATTTATAGTCAAAATCTTTGTTTTTACGGGTTATTTATTATAACTATAATGTATGGTATTTTTGACGTGATACACATGTATGGCCGGTCGAGAAAGTGGGTCTCTCGACAAACCACGGTGGAAGGGAGGGAGGTAGGGTCTCTGGAAATAGCCTCTGGTTGAAACGACAACTGGTGACATTTCCTTTTCATTTTGGAGTCAGTTGATATGGATGTTGTGCTGTTCTACCATGAACTTCACAAGTCACCCTAAACTTATTCCCTTCCTTGGATGGGCTTTGTTGCTAGTATATATATATATATATACAGAGAGAGAGAGAGAGTAATATATTCACCATGTCTTTTTAGTTGATAATCCACTTCCCTAGGAGTTTATTTACAATATTAATTTGTTTTAACATGTGGTAGAGGAAGGTAGAGAAGATAATTTTTACTTTGATAAATGAGAGGAAAGCAACGAAGATTTATAAGATGTAACAAGGGAAGTGATGAGTTTCAATTTAAATCTTTAAAAAATCAATTTTCACATGAAATCGGGAAATATATTTTCATGTGCTTTAGAAAGTTTATTTATAGTTTGTTTATTTTTAACCAATGGTAATTAAGTATTAAATGATCTCACTTCAACTTCCAGATCGTTTTCTACCGTAGTTTTAGTGGCAAGTTGTGTCCAATAACAAACTCTGTCATTAAAATTTTTTTTTCAAGTTTATATTTTATCACACACACACACACACTTATTCACGCACGCATAAATTAAAATAGATACATAATATATGTCTCTAATTTGTACTTTTCTTAGACTTACTTTTCCATCTTCTATAATATTGGTCAACATGATGACTTTGTCCACTTTTTGCTCCCATATCATTCGAATAAAGTCATTTAATATTACCTTTGTTGGTCCTAAGGAAAGAGCATACAAAGGGTTAAAGAAAAAAAAAGCAAAATGGCTTCAAACCTTTGTATTTTACACTAGTACACGTAACTATGTCACTTTTAAATGCTAATGTAAGTTTAAATATTTTCGTTCATTTTTGACTGGTTTTTGATAAATCTAATGATAATAAGTAGAAACCTTGAGACGCTATAAACTTTTCCTTATGTGAATATCCCTGTGAATGGAAATAAGGTTACTGTGGTCATCAAACGTGAAATGTATTTATAAACACTTGGATAAATTAGCTGTATTTAATAAAATACTCTAATATTAATCTCTTATTTATAATTCAAGCTAGGAAACTCTATTCTTCTCAATTCTGACATATCTTACAACAATAACAGGCAGGCCTTGGTTTGAAGACACATATTTAATTTACTATTTAAATTAGGTGGTTGTAAATATTTGGATGGATCCCATATTTGCAACATAAGAAAGAATGCTCTAACATTATATATCCAAATTAATAACCAAAGATCACATTTAAAAAATGATGTACTTTTAAGTAGGAGGCATTTATGTAATCTCCGTGCATTTTCTTTGGGTCAGCTTCCAAGTGGACACGTGAATGGTCATCTGTTGACACAATAAAATGAAATTTAAAAGACACATATTTCAAGAGTTGAAGAGTATGATGTTCTTAAAATAATTGTAAATATGTCTCATTTATATTTAGATTTCAATTTACAAAGCAAATCTTTATTTATATTCATTTGATATTAATGATATCCTACATGCACATATATTCTTGTATCGATTCTTGTTTTTATTTTCCTCACTTAGACCAACCATCATAGTTGCCTCTGTGTTGACGGGTAAATTCTTAGAATATAAAATACAAAATTAGTTTAGACCATAAAGTTTTGAAATTGAAATTTAAATATAAAAAAATTAATTTAACTGTGATGCATTTCACCTTACAGGTTATAAAGGGCAGACTGCGCTGGGCAGATACTTAGATAGAAAGAATGTCAAATGACCTAGGAGTAAAGAGGGTGTACCAACTCCAACTGATGTTAAAAAAACACAACACACTGTATACAAGTCTAAAATACACATAAACATCTTATGACAAAGAGGGTAATTGATAGCTTAAAATATTGATGACTAATAAAGAGAATAAAATCATGAAATTGACATATAGACTGACATTAAACTGTTCATGGAAGTATTCTTTACTGTGGCTGACAAGATAACTCTGTAGATTAGATAACGAGATTGTTGTTGATGGTGAGGTCGTGTCTAGGGTCACGGTGTTATAATAACCTGTTCCTTTTTCTTCAGAGATTTTTTCATCTTCAGCATTAATAGTATTTATGTTTGTCGGCTTTTTTGGAACTGAAGGTTTTATACCTGATATCATCATATATAAAAACAAATTAACAGAAGGCTTAAATAATGGATACTAGTAAAATCATTACCAAGTAAATTAGTTGAATTAAAGCAAAGAAATTTAATTAAATTAAAATTTCTTAAAATTTTATCAACTATACAAGTTTATTTAACAATATATACGTTTCGTTTTTATTTGTCGGTCAAATAAAATCTGTATCAGGAAAAGCCTTATCGAGGTGTTACATACTCCTCGTTTTGCACTCTCTCACATCCTAGTTCTTCAAATCATTCGTAAATATTTTATAAGTGTAACTATGAAATTCTCCCAAAGACTTAACTTTAAAAAAAAACAATTATTGACAAAAGTTCCTTAACTATGTCAAAATGTAATCAGTTTTAAGGCCATTTTAATTGATCATATTTAAGACGATTTGTAAAAAGATTGAGTATTACTTATGTAAAAACATTATGGTATTAATATAATACTAACCAGCCATGTGTACTCAAATTTATTTATGCCAGCTATCTCTATTTACCAGAATTAATTTTTTCATAATTATCTTTGTGATTCTTATGAGTCATACTGTCTTGTGACGCTTCACTCAAGGTGTCTACATTAGACGTAGGTCGACTGTCTTCTAATTTATCGGACCTCTTACGGCGTCTGTAAAAATCATTTATGTATAAAAGATAAAATGAATAACATTGATCCGAATCTTCAAATGGAACATTAACCCATTAACTCCCATGATCCCCATTTGGGGATCACTTAATTTAGACCGTCTAGTTGCGCCATCTGATACCTATTGAGAAAACAAAGATGTGTGGGTCATGGGCCAGGGTTATGTGTAAGCCGCTGATTATAAATTTAGCTTATCCACGTGGTTTGCTGTCCGCGACAGATCACTCTTCCCGCCTGTGGATGGAACGCCGGTTTTGAAAGGTAAAAAAATAAAAATCGTATAAAAAAGTGATTACTTTTCCTGATTTGAAGTTTCTTGTGATGATTGGTAAGTCCTTAGCGTTATAATCACACTTGGTTAATGCATTTCATTCGTTGATGGGTACAATTGACCCACAACGTTCGATCCCCATTTTGGGCTCATGACTGATACTGTCTTGAATTTTGGCAAATATTTTGTAATTGCGTTTTACAGAAGATGGCACGACACAGTGCTCTCTCTAAGAATGAAATTAATGATATTCTCAATGACGATGGATTTATAAGTTCTGGTGAAGAAAACGACAGCAAGGGCTTTATAAGTATTTTTGAACTTCCTCTAGACCGTGTTGACAAACTGTCAGACAACGAAGATATCGATGACAACAGTATTGATGATGATGAACCCGCAGATGTTCCTGGCCCAGTTGAAATTCATCGTGCAGCAAGTGAAGATGATAATTTTATAATGGACAATGCGTTGCTATCAACAAGCACCGATACAAATTATATTCTCCCACAACCTGCTAAAAGACGAGTAACACTTGTGAATCCAAAGTGGAAGAAGAGACAGCCACTTTATTCCAAAAGTTACCCAAACTGTAATGTTGTGCAACAAAGAAGGGATTATCTCTTCATAAGTTGAAAAGATAATCCCTTCTTTGTTGCACAACATCAGGGGAAAATCCACTGTGCAGTGTTTTGAGAAGTTTTTGATGAGGTGATTCTGACGCATATTGTCAGGCAGACTGAAACGTATGCCACACAGAAAAACATCCATCAGTTTTTCATGTCAAATGATTGTGTCAGAAAGTTTATTGGCAGTCTTCTCTTCACTGGGTACCACGCTCTTCTTCAAGAAGAATTATACTGGTGTGAAGATGAAGACATGGATGTGCAATGTGTGAGAAAATGTATGAATCGGAACAGGTACCTGGAAATAAAACGTTATCTTCATCTCAGTGACTATTCTGACTTGGGAGCCATTCCAGAAAATGAAAGAGATAAGCTCTTCAAAATTCGCCCGTTGATCGACAAACGAAACAAAAATCTGGAACTGACCATGACCAGAAGATGGAGCAGGTTGTCCATGTGGTAGCCAAAATTTACGAGAGTTATTTAAAGCCTTCAGGATAATATGAGGTTTCAATAATTTTATTAATTATTCTAATTTGAATTAAAGATTCACATAATTAAATTATTTTAAACATCACACCATACACAAATCTTACCTCCATAAAACGAGGAAACCGCCAACGATGAGAAGAACAACAATAACAGCACAAATAGATCCAACAATGGCTCCAATGATTACATTATCATTATCATCACTCTTGTCATTTGATGCTGATGATAATGTAACGAATAGATGAATTGTAATAGCGTAATGTAACACATTTTCTGCTTAACTTCTATCATATAGTTGTATAACTAAGTTCTAATCATAAAGTTCCTACATTTTGTATGGTCATGGTATTGCAAATCCATATTTCATTGGATGATACCTTCGTCATCTGCATCACTTTCCTTCACAGTGGGAATATCATAAATATAAAAATAGACACAGGGTAACAAGTAAAGTTTCGACAAAAAGCCTTCGTCAGGTAGAAACTTTTTAAGGCTACGGGAGCTAGGCGAGCAGAAGTGGATGTTAACAGAAACTGGGACCATCACACAGAGAAAAGGGGTGAAAGATAACATGACATTCATGCAGTAGGGTGCTAAGGTCCAAAAATGTTTAGAGCTATTTCTTCATTAAAAGTTGACATTGTCGGTATTATAGTAAAGAAAATTATTGTGGTGATTTGTAAATGACAGATTGTAAAAGTGTTCAACCTAAATTAAAAATATTTAGTTACTCACATTTAGTGCAGTCACTTCCCTCGAATCCACCTGTACATCCACTAGTACAATAGCCATTGTCATTGTGACAAATTCGAACATCACTTGACACAATTTTACATTTGGAGCTACAGTTGTATAAACAGTTTTCACCATACGTGCTGTTGCTGCATTCTAGATAAATAAAATATTTTTATTAACGTAATTAATTCATTAAAATCATAATGATTCAAATATATTTTCGATTAATAATATGCGGATTGGAAAAAGTTCAAAGCCTTATTTATGAGAGAAAATAATTTAAACAGCTATTCATTGAAACCATGTCAAACAAAATAAAAACCATACTTATATGGACACATACAACAAACATCTATATCCGGGCTTTGCTAGGATTGTATTGAATATAGACAATACACCATCAGTTCGATGTTGTCTTTTGGTCTCGTCTTTTATTCGGAGCATTTTTTCTTTTTAAATTCCTTATATTAACTTCACGGTTCACGGTCTTCTCTCTCTGGCGATCTCTCTCTCTCTCTCTCTCTCTCTCTCTCTCTCTCTCTCTCTCTCTCTCTCTCTCTCTCTCTCCCGCTCTCTCTCTCTCTCTCCCGCTCTCTCTCTCCGTCTCTCTGTCTGTCTGTGGTGGGTGGTTGGTTGGGCGCAAAATCAAAAGTAAAAAATGACCCAGTTCCCGTGATGGGATCAAGCTAAATCTTTACACATAGACTCGTGTCACCTAACAAAGCATTGTAACAAAATTTCAGATCGATCGAATGTACCGTAGTTTAATTAATGCATTTTTAGTTTATCTCTATATAACTCAATGTATCAGTCTGTTATTGTTTACATTCACGCGTCACTGAGTTCACTCCAGCCATTCACGACCACATCCTCGTGATTTTTCAACAAGGAAGTTCAGTAGCGTTCAGTCTGTAAATGTTTGTCGCGCGATGGGTATTATATTGAACATAATCAATACTTTTAGTTATGTCTCATATATAAGGGATTTATAGTCCAATTTTTTTTTACGGGGTTATTTAACTTAAATCCCTTATATTAACTTCACCGTCGCCTCTCTCTGTCTGTCGTGGTCGGGCGGGCGGAAAAATAAAAGTAAAAAATTACCCACTTCCTGTAATGCTATCGAGCTGGAATTTTGCACATAGACTTGTGTCTCCTAGCAATGCATTGTGTTAAAATTTCAGATCAATCGAATTTACTGTAATTAAATGAATGCATTTTTAGTTTATCTCTATTTAACTCTATGTAGCCGTCTGCTATTGTTGACATCCATGTGTCACTCGAGTTCACTCCAGCCATCCATGACCACATCCCCGTGTTTTACAGCAAAGAGAGTTTAGTCACGTTCAGTCTGCAAATGTTTGTCGCGCTGCGTATTATATTGAACATAATCAATACTTTTAGATATGTCTTATATATAAAGGATTTATGCTCAAAAACGTCGTTTTTGCGGGTTCTTTAATTTGTTGTGTCCTGCCGAGCTAAATATTCTCAAACCACTTCCCTTTCTGTATCATATTTATCATTTTTAATATTCAAAATAGGGTTGTTCAATGAAGAAACGTCGATCGGTTTCGGGACACAATCACGTGGAAATTGTTAAGGATACATGGCACAATTTCAAAACATATAATGGAGGACCGAAATTCAAGTACGAATTAATTTCCATGTACGAGTTTAAAACAAATATTATTTCAAATATGTGTAATAATAAAAAAGAAAAAAAAACAACAAACAAACAAACTTAGTGAGATGATTTTTGTACTTGATGCCAAGATATTTTATGTTAGCTTACAAATTTATTTTTAAGTCTCTCCCGTAGTTTTATGTCCAGCTGATAATTTTTCCTGCAAATTATTTGTGTCACTAAATCATCATGCAGCTAAATACAAAGATTGTAACAATAGCTTTTTGCCCTTTGGTTGAATTTGAATATTTGATTTGTTTTTCCTCATAAAACCTCGTCATCGCTCCTTCTATTAAAGTAAAGTTATAACTGGCTTAAAATTTTGAAGCTTCTGCAATTTCCACTTGAGAATGCTCTCGCTCCTCCTTATATAGTACACACTGTCCCAGAGTTACAGATCGCTAGCCTTGATTTCCCCGCACTTTTATTTAATTTATCGATAGACTTTAACATCTTTATACTTATTGGCCATTGTCATATGACTTTCCGTTTTTACGGACTTTTACTCCTATATATGTCTTCACTCACATACGCCGTTTATAAAAAAAAATACATTAATTAAGTCATTGACACTGTGACGTTGGCCTTCACACCCCACACCTTGTCTACAGTATATGTATAATGCAAAACTTACGGATTCAAATCTCATGAAATAAAACGTGGACACTATGTAATGAAAATATAAACAATTAATGGAATCATTCGTTTCTTATAAGACAAATTCCACACTTTTTATTATAGTAAATTTTTTTTATAGTGAATAGTTAGTAGATGGATAAATGCAAACATGGCATGAGTGAGCCTGACAAGACGTAAGAAAACGTTTCGGCAAAGAGCCTACTTCAACGAACAAATAGTACACAAATAAAACGAATATGAAGAAATTAAAACTTAGCTGCTTTGAAATCCAGAGCCAAATATAGCAATTCTAAGAAGAGAGTAGTGGGCGTGAATGGGTAACTAATATTTAACATATATTTAAAGACATAATGTTAAATATTTCCATTATCTTAAGAAATCTGATACTAATTAATAAATTAAATTATTATAGCTGAAAGATAATTTGATTGCCTTCATTGCACAAAGATCCTTGGTATCCAGGCTTACAGCTGGTACAGTTACCAGAGCTCATGTTACACTTATCGTCCTTACAATTCTTGGAACAAGGCAGGAGGCAGTCACTGCCATAAAATCCTGATTTACAACTGAGACAGTCTCCATTACTGACATCACAAATGGAACCAGTTTGAGAACATGTATCTGGACAGCTTGAATTACAGTTCAGTCCGTAAAAACCTGGTTCACAATCTGAAATGTATCTATATACTCTTGATGTCTTTAAAAACAAATAATCAACATATTTTTTCAATATATGATAAAAGTATTATTTTAATGAATACATCAGTATATGTATGATAGATATGCGCACTGTGTAAAGATAATGTTCCTAAATTCAAAATAAATTATTAAAAATATAGTTAAGACCTCAAAAAGCCTTCAAGAGCTCTAATTAAAGCGTCAATAACTGTAACTACCTTAATTAAAAAGATTAAATATTTTAAACCTCAATCTGTATTTTTAAAGTTGAATTCTCGATGTTATCTTATTTAAACTTTTAAATTTATTGGTGTTAATAGTCATTAACAAATTATGAAGCAGATGCTGAGTTTTTTTTTAAATTGAACTGAAGCAAACACATGTACTTTAAAACAAATTAAATTAAAGTAAATAGTTGTTTAATTTATGTTAAGTCCACATCTACTCATTTTTCGTTCGATATCAACAAAAATGTTTCGATTTTATATATTTTTTTTAAATGATGACCAATTATGAACTTTGCTAAAGAAGGAATTATTACATTCAAACATATTGATACCTTGTGTGCAGTAAGGTAGTTTCTTTCCTGGTAAAGCACAACTATTACACTTGCCGTCTGCTTTGTCGCACTGCTGATTGTGGCAATTACTGCACTTGTTTCTACAGTCGACACCGAAATAACCGTCACTACAAGCTAAACAAATATATAGTAAGAAATGTTAAGTTACTTCAAAGAATAGATTTTATCATTAAAACAAGACTAACATTAAATGTAATTCCACTAAGTGGTGTTTTTATCCTGACCAATACCTTAAGCAATGTGTTTGAAGAGAGAAGCTTTTGATAATAAAATTAGTCAACTTATAAAACGTATTTGCTTGCAAATATTAAATGATAATAAATTACTACTTTATTTATCGACGCGTGTATTCATATTTATGAATCTTAATATTTTAAAAGGTATGTTGTACCAATTTATAGACAATGTTCTTTTTCTACAGCGAGTTTATATATTATACAGTTTACAAATTTAGAAAAATATATATAAAACTAGGGGCAAGTACCCGGCTCCCGCCCGGGTTTAACAACAACAGCAACAAAACAAAAACAACAAAAACAACAACAAAACAACAAAAACAAAACAACAACAAAAACAACAAAAACAACAAAACAACAAAAACAAAACAACAACAAAAACAACAAAAACAACAACAAAACAACAAAAACGAAACAACAACAAAAACAACAACAAAACAACAACAAAACAACAACAAAACAACAACTACAACAACAACAACAAAACAACAACTACAACAACAACAGCAACAACAACAAAGCAACAACAACAAAACAACAAATACAACAGCAACAACAACATGAAGGACATTGTCGTCGCAGGGCAAGGGATGTGGACAACAACAACAACAGCAAAAACAACACAAAAGCAGCAACAGCAACAACAACAGCAACAACAACAAAAACAACAACAGCAACAACAACAAAAACAAAACAACAACAAAAACATCAACAACAAAACAACTACAAAACAACAACTACAACAACAACAGCAACAACAACAAAGCAACAACAACAAAACAACAACTACAACAACAAAAGCAACAACAACAAAGCAACAACAACAAAAAAAATTATTTTATGGCGATAATCGCCTTCTTGTTAATCTCGATACCAAAATGTTTATTAATTTGCGTCATTATTTTACGTCTTAATTTTCAATAATTTTTATTTTATATAGCTCATATAGGGAAAAACTACATTTTGGGCCCCCGGGCCCCAGTATCTTATATATATGGAACGAAACCCGTTTAATAACCTTTCCGGTATACTTTTGTGTACGTGTACCAAATTTCACGTTATTTGGTTGTCTGGATCTTGAGTTATTAGGGAACAGACAGACAACAAATGCGTCTTATATATATAGAGATATATTCAAGGTTGTTTTTCGGGAAATCGTTTTGATAATACAATTTTACTATTTGCGTATGACGCAATACTTTTTTGTATAGAAGGAGCGTCTGTAACAGATAGATAAGATATGATTTCATTTGAGTTTTATTTCGTTTGTTAGTCTATGTGGATATTCACAAGTAGCAACAAATTATGTTTATAAACTCGAATCATTAGCTGTTAATACAATAATATTTATTTTACAAAATCATATTTCTATATTTGATAGGGAAGTTATTTTAATTATGGCCTACAAACTACAATATGATACTTTTTAATGAATGAAAAAGTTTTTTCTTGTTGTTCAGTTAGTGATAGTGCTCAAAACATACCTGTAAAATTTTTTACTACTCTTTAAGTTATTGTTAGCTCATTAGATAATGTTCTTTTTTTACATAAATTAATAATAGAAAACTATTTCTAAAAGCTCAGTATTTCTAACGATTAAAACAAAATAATTTAATGATTTGACGCAGCAATTATGCATTTGTAACAGTGTCTCGGCTGATCATGCATATCCTTGCTACTGCATTCAATATATGAGTTTTCTTGACAATATCGAATTTTTCTACAGTTACTCCTTAAGTGTGCATCTTTTATCATCACTTTTGAGAATATTTTAAAAATAAACCCCATTGTTATTAAAATAACCCACGTTTGGTGCATCCTTGTCCATAATATCCAGCCTTACATCCAGATGGACAGTTTCCTGTACTAACAAAACAATTTTCTCCTGGTACGTGACAGTTACAGACGTTCTCACAAATACGACCATACGTGTTGCTTGGACAAATGGAATCTGAGAAGAAAAAAAACAACAAAAAAAAACCACAAAACAACAACTTTAAAACAAACTTATTCACCTGTAAAAAAGCGATGTTTGTTTGCTAACTGAACGTTTACATGAACATTTTCAATAAGTAAGAATCGAATTACCAATGTGTGGCTATTGTTATAAATCAATATCTTTTTATCCTAGGTTTCAAATGACTAAAAGATAACTAACTTTTGTTGAAGGTTTTTTCGTCATTTTACAGCTAGAGCCTCCATCTCTAGAATATAATATCTTTATGTATCAGAGAACCAGAAGTTAAAATTGACACAGTAAACTTTTCCATGAATACCAACTTCAAGTCCATCTCTCTATTTTATTATTTTAAAAAAAAACAACAACTAATTTCCGTATAATTCCGTCCGGAATTCGGGTGTGAAATCGGTTGCCTGAAGAAACCAGGAAAACCAACGCTTTATCAACATTTAAATCTCTAATAAAAATGCAGGACTAAACACAAACCATAGATAAGCGTGGGACGCAATAATCTTCTGTATAGAAGGAGAGTCTGTAAACAGATAAGATAAGATACGATAAGATAAAAGGATTCGATAGGTCCTGACCCTGGAAGCGAAAGGCATAGGAATGTTAACAATACACTTAATGGAGAACAAAACAGAGCTGTGCACGGACTTAAGCGCCATTAGCGCCATTAGTAATAATGATTACGGGTAACAGTAGCTGTAGAGGAATTTGTTCGGAAAGTTTTCTAGGTCCTAGAAGCTACATCAGTTTAAAAGAATTATTAAATATTCTTCTTCTTCTTTATTTATTAACGTATATTGTACAGCATCAGTCGCACTGAATCATAGCCATCTAAAAATAAATCAAGCAAACTTTACCAGTGAAATATACGAATTTGAAACTGAAAAAGGATTAAATGTTTCAGAAGATGTTTAAAAATGTAAGATACAACTATATATATATATATATATATATATATATATATATATATATATATATATATATATATATATTTATATATGTATATATAGATATAAATTCCTTCGTAATACAATAAATCATGCAGCTGTCACAACTTCCATTAATAAAAATCTCAAATAATTAAGACGATTTTAAACTACGAAGAATTCGGGTTCACCAAAACTGACCGAAAATAAGTATTATTCCGAAACCACGAAGTTTTTAGAAGAGCTTAAACCACGTAAACAATTTCTGTACAAACGGTATTTCAAAATATCGAGATGCAGTACTTCAAGGTAAATATAATGCATCAAGCCGTTTAACTACTTTCAATTGGTTACCACTTTTGTTTTACTAATCTGTTTAAGAATATTGGTTTCTAAGGAATATCTTTAAAAATCCATAAATTCTGACGGTTCGCCTTTACATATCCACATTATTAATACACTTATCTAACAGCTACCTAATTTTATATTTTTAAAAATGGCTTGAGCTTAAAACTATTGCTAAGTCTAATCTATACTAATAAAAGTTTTTTTCCTGATATGAGCTTTATAAAAACAAAAAATTACCAATTGTCCTAATTCCCGTGTAGGTAGAAGCATGAAACTTTGGGAAGTTGTTGAGTACAAACCCGCGATGGTAACGGGCAAAATAAATATATAAATTATCACTTCCTGGGGGCCGGGGGCAAAAATGAAGTTTTTTTCTGATATGAGCTATATAAAAACTAAAAATCACAAATTCTCCTATTCCCGTGTAGGTAGAAGCATGAAACTTGGTGTTGTTGTTAAGTACACGTCCACGATGGTAACATGTAAAAACAATATTTAAATTATCACTTACTGGGGCCAGGGGCCCAAATGTAGTTTTTTCTTAAATTAAAACTGACTTATCACTAATTCTCGGATTTCCCGTGTAGGTAGAAGCATGAAACTTTGGGAACTTGCTCAGTACACTCTCACGACGATAATTGGCTAATAAGAATTTTGAAATTCACACTCTTGGTGTCCGGGGGCCCAGAAACGCTTTTTTTCCTAATATGGGCAATATAAAATATGAAAATCACTAATTCTCCTATTTCCCGAGTAGGCAGAAGCATGAAACTTTGGGAAGTTGTTGAGTACAAACCCGCGATGGTATAGGGCGAAATAAATATTTACATTATCACTTCCTGGGGGCCGGGGGCCAAAATGAAGTTTTTTTCCTATATGAGCTATATAAAACTAAAATGCTATCTCCCTTTGGTGAGACCTGTACTAGAATATGCATCTTCTGTATGGGACCCATCCACCAAAGAAAACATTGATAAACTAGAACGAATCCAAAAAAGAGCTGCCAGATTCATTACTGGAGAATATTCAAAACTGACTAGAATAACACCATTAGTTAAATCATTAAACCTTGAAACACTAGAGGATAGAACAACCAAAGAGCAAAGTAGTAATCATACATAAAGCAATTAATTCTAATTTAGAAATACAACACAAAGATAACTTAATACAACCCTCAGATAGACATAAGGATAAAAACACCTTTCTTATTCCGTATGCAAGAACAAACTCATACAAATTTTCGTTCTTCCCGTCCGGAATTCGGGCGTGGAATGGGTTGCCTGAAGAAACCAGGAAAGCCAACACTTTATAAACATTTAAAACTCGAATAAGAATGCAGGACTAAACACAAACCATAGATAAGCGTAGGACACAATAATCTTCTGTATAGAAGGAGCGTCTGAAACAGATAAGATAAAAACAAAAAATCACAAATTCTCCTATTTCCCGTGTAGGTAGAAGCATGAAACTTGGGGTAGTTGTTAAGTACACTTCCACGATGGTAACATGTAAAAATAATATTTAAATTATCACTTCCTGGAGGCCAGGGGCCCAAATGTAGTTTTTTCTTATATTAAAACTGACTCATCACTAATTCTCGGATTTCCCGTGTAGGTAGATGCATGAAAAGTGGTGAAGTTGTCAAGTACCCTTTCTCGACGACAAATGGTGAAAAAGAATTTTAAAATTCACCTTCATGGGGGCTGGTGGCCCAAAATCGTTTTTTTTCCCTTCTATGGGCTATAAAAACATTTGAAAATCCCTAATTATACCATTTTCCGAGTAGGCAGAAGCATGAAACTTTGGGAAGTTATTGAGTACACTTCCGCGATGGTAACAGGCGAATAAATATTCAAATTTTCACTTACTGGGGCCCAGGGGCCCAAATGTAGTTTTTTCCTGATATGAGCTATATAAAAATGAAAAATACAAATTCTCATATTTCCCATGTAGGCAGAAGCATGAAACACTGGGTAGTTGATAAGTACATTTCTGCGATGGTAACAAGCGAGAAAAATATTTAAATTATCACCTAATGGGCGTCTGGGGCCCAAATGAATTTTTTTTATATTTAAAAAACTGACTCATCACTAATTCTCCAACTTCCCGAGTAGGTAGAAGCATGAAACTTTGCCAACTTGCTCAGTACACTCTCAGGACGATAATTGGCTAATACGAATTTTGAAATTCACACTCTTGGGGGCCGGGGGCCCCAAAACACTTTTTTCCTAATATGGGCATTATAAAATATGAAAATAACTAATTATAACCTTGTGAAGTTGTCAAGTAGCCTTTCTTGACGACAAATGGTGAAAAAGAATTTTAAAATTCACCTTCATGGGGGCCGGTGGCACAAAATCGTTTTTTTTCCTACTATGGGGTATAAAAACATTTGAAAATCCCCAATTCTACTATTTCCCGAGTAGGCAGAAGCACGAAACTTTGGGAAGTTGTTGAGTACACTTCCGCGATGGTAACAGGCGAATAAATATTCAAATTTTCACTTACAGGGGCCCAGGGGCCAAAATGTAGTTTTTTCCTGATATGAGCTAAATAAAAACTGAAAATCACTAATTCTCCTATTTCCTGTGTAGGAAGAAGCATGAGACTTTGGAAAGTTGTTGAGTTTCCTACCGCAATGCTAACAATCAAAACAAATATAAAATTATCATTCACTAAGGCCCAAATGTAGTTTTTTCTTATATGAGATATGTAAAACCGACTCATCATTAAATATATAACTTCCCTTGTATGTAGGAGCATGAAACTTTGGGAAGTTGTTGAGTACCCTCCCGCAATGGTAGCAGACGAAAAAAATTAAGTTATCAGCTTGGTAGGATCACGGGAAGTTTGCCATT
Source organism: Ampullaceana balthica (assembly GCA_944989445.1). Taxonomy (NCBI): domain Eukaryota; kingdom Metazoa; phylum Mollusca; class Gastropoda; family Lymnaeidae; genus Ampullaceana; species Ampullaceana balthica. Next base: position 376,306 of record CALYLW010000177.1, on the reverse strand, counting down.
TTTTACTTTCCGTTTTTGTTTTTCTGCGGGACTACGACAGACAGACAGACAAGACAATGAAGTTAATATATGTATTATATCCATCATGATCCAGATTGAAATCAATTGGTGTTTTGAATTTGTGTTACGCGGTTTCTCAGCGTTTACTGAAATCCTAATTTACCGCAGCTAAGCGCGGGCATTTTGCTAGTCTATACTAATAAAAGTCAAAGCCCTAACTCACTCATCACTAATTCTCCAATTTCCCGTGTAGGTAGACGCATGAAACTATGGGAAGTTGTTGAGTACACTCCCGCAATGGTAACAGGTGAAAAAAAGTATAAATGATCACTCACGCACAAATATAGCTCCACCCCAAATATTAGCTATATAAAAATTAGTTTAAACTTTGCATACTGTTTAAATTGATGGATGTTGACCAAACCAGGTACAAAAACCCCAAAACAACTTGATGAACCATATTAAAATTATATAGGGTAATTAACTCCTAGTGTCCATTCCTTCGTGGCAGGGAGTCTAAAATCTTGTTTTTCCCCTAAACAATTCTTTATTACAAATTTCGTTATACTCGATTTGACCACCGTTGAAAAATATTTCCACCATGATCCTGATTTAAATCAATATAGCTTTTAAACTTAACATATTACACCAATTGGGCCTGGGTGCCCTTAATGTCTTTTTAAATTTCTTATATTAACTTCACCGTCTTGTCGTTCTCTCTGTCTTTCTTTCTGTCTGTCGTGGTCCCGTCCGCGGAAAAAACAAAAGTAAAAAATGGCCAACTTCCCGTGATCTTATCGAGCTGAAATTTGGCATAGACTTGTGTCACCTAACAATGCATTGTATCAAAGTTTCAGGTCAATCGAAAGTACCGTAATTAAATCAATGCATTTTTAGTTTATCTCTACGCTAGATAAGACCCGCGGTGTAGCATACGCCACAGACTTGCTCATCAAAGATAGTGCAAAGAATGGGGGGTGGGGGTGAGAAAACGGACACAAGCAGCAGTACGAAGTAATGAAAAAATCGCGAGTAAACGTTAATTTTAAAAATTAAAAAACAAATGTTCCCGCTGGGGCTTGATCCCAGGACTTTCCACTGGACATAAAAGCGTGAGGCGCCCATCACAACTCATTTCTCTTTGCAACTATACTTTTGCATATAGATACATATTTCTAATTAATATGATAGTAGCATGTATTATAATCAACGTTTTAAAAATGTTAATGTTTATTAATATTCATACAACTTTGCATTTATGTTTGGCAGCCTTGTACATGACAGACCGCCCCACGCTTTTATGTTCAGTCATTTCACCTGTTATAGAAAATTGTTATTTTCTTCTTTTTAGTGCGCCTTCTATCTGTAAATAAAAGCGTGCCCTTTTTAAAAAAAAGATTTTTAAAATATTTTATTTTCTAATTTTTATTATCAAAATTTTTTTAATCAATTTTTCGAAATAATCAATTCAAATTAATTAGTCAAACTTCATTGTCAATAACGTAAATGTGATAGTGGTAAAAAGATAGATTATTAAAAAGATAAATTACAAATTTATGTATTAAAAGGAAAACTGTTTCCCCAACTGAAATGTATACCACGTACCTCCAGGTTGGCAATAGATCACTATATCACCGTGACTAGCACACATGATGAATCCTCGCTCTATTGTAACATATAATAAAAACTCTTTACAAACCACTTCTGACATCAACACATTGAAATTAATTGTATCCCTCTAGTGAGAATTGTTTATATAAATTAATGTGATAGTGTTAATTAAACAACCCGTAAAGACAACATTTTTTACTATAAATCCCTTATATATGAGACAGAACTAACAGTATTGTTAATGTTCATCGCGCGACAAACATTTACAGACTGAAACGCGCTTATCTCCCCTTCATGTAAAACACGGGAATTTGGTAAACGAGGGCTGGAGTGAAACGAGTGAGCAGTATAGGTCAACTCTAGCAGACGACTAAAAATTCTAAATAGAGATAAATAGAGATAAACTAAAAATTGATTAATTTAATTACGGTACATTCGATCGATCTGAAATTTTGATACAATGCATTGTCATCCAAGATCTATCTGTGGTAAAATTTGAGATGTATAGGACCATCAGAAGTGGTTTAATTTTACGTAACAAGATTTGACGGGAGGATGGAAAATACAACATACAAGCAGTGTGAGTTAAATAAAAGCGTGTAAAAAGAGGTAGACTCAAAATGACCTGGACAAGGGAACTGGAGGCAGTCACCAAAAAGAGTTGGCACAGCGGGGGACAGTTACAGAGATTGGCGCATGATCCGGATGCCTGGAGAGCCTTTGTTCGTGGCCTATGCCCCAGATGGGACAACAGGCGATGATGATGATGATTAATATGTATAATATTATTGTATTCACCCGATCAACTTGAAACTTAACAAATTTGTTGAGTACGTTCCCACAAAAGTTTAAAAACAAAATACAACTTATTCAGGGCTGGATTCAAAAAATCTCATTTTCGTTACATGAGTTTTATAAAAGGAATTTTAAACAGTGTCTACTGGATCTTGACCAAACTTGATACATAAAAATGTAATGGCCCATATTAAAATTCTATAGGGTACTAAACACCACCTGATGTCACCTACTTCGGGGCCATGGGTCCTCAATCTTTTTTTCCGTTAACATTTAAATCTTTTTTCCCAATTATTTCTTTAAAAAATCTTATTAAAAAAAATTGATACATATTTCATCATAATCCAGAGGGAAATTTACAGTCCTATGAACTTGACATTTTGAAGCATTTTAGGCCGGGGCCCTTAATTTTATTTTTTTTCCAATTTAATTTTACAAGACTGAAAAATTTTGACAAACAAGTATATTCATCATTATCCATATGAAATAAACATGTTTTTTAACATTTAAATCTTGCAATGATGAGGCCCAGGGCAATTAATGTCGTTTTTTAAATAAGCTGAATCAGTATTTTATTTTTTACTGATCGACAACACGGTCGTCAACGTTCGAAATGTTAAACCTTATCTTTATGACCCCATCTTCAAGAAATTGGGTCGGAGCCTCCCCTGCTCTAACCAACATCAATTAACGTAATTATTTTGTTAGTATCTCGTAAATGTCATTCGCCATATTGCATATTGTATTTTGCTAGTTTTATTATAAAAAAAATGCAAATCAGAGTAGAAATTGATATATGAAACTAATTAAAATTTAGCCATCGAAAACTGTTGAGATCCGGTGGGTCACCTATGAGAGACCCATCAAATATCACTCGCCTATGACTCATATGTGCCGCGTGCACTTGTGCGGTCTCGGACAATAGCTCGACCTTCCGACAGTACTGTCCAATAAAAGACACTTGGCGTTTGGCATCGCTGGTCCCTCCATTTAAACAGAGCCCAAAATCGTTCGGTCTTGTTTCTCCCAATCAAGTCAGAACATAGCAGTAATAAGATATTGAGCCTGGTTGTCAGGATGCTTTGAGTGCTCAAAGCTGTCCATATGTCAGCCAGTAAAGTAAAAGTACAGTAAAGTAGATCATAGAGTTAAATCGAATATAGTAGTGCATAGTTAAAGTAAAAGGAGTATAAGTGCAAATAAAACACAATGATAACTTAATACAACATAGATAGACATAAGGATAAAAACACCTTTCTTATTCCGTATGCAAGAACAAACACATACAAATTTTCGCTCTTCCCGTCCGGAATTCAAGCGTGGAGTGGGTTGCCTGAAGAAACCAGGAAAACCAACACTTTATCAACATTTAAATCTCTAATCAAAATGCAGGACTAAACACAAACCATAGATAAGCGTAGGACGCGATAATCTTCTGTATAGAAGGAGCGGCAGTAACGGATAAGATAAGTATCCAAACAGCAGAGCCAATAGGATAAGTCACCAGAAAAATAAACCCAATGTTGAGACTGACAGTCGATCTACAGGTGAACGCCAAACGAGTGTAACAGGTGGAGGTATGGTTCGCAGTGAAATCAAAGCAAGACTTCACAGAAAGTTAGAGCTGACCGTTGAGATGAACGGGGAAGACTACCCGTTACATAAGGAGACGAGTGTTTCCAGACAAACAACTAAATACAAATATTACAACAGAATGGGGAAATGGGTTTATTAACTTAGTGGCTTTCTCCTAACTGGAAGACTCAATGATTAGAAAAAAAAGTAATCGTTTACAGCCCCTCATTAAAAAAACCTTGCAATAGTATGATAACAGAGATATTTTGTAATAATCTAAAACTAGCTTATCTGTTTAAATTACATTATAACATAGGAATTCATAAATGCAATTCTATGTAGGAAAAGATGACTACTCGTTTAACATTTAGCTAGTGGTAAATATACATTAAAAATAACTCCTTAAGTAAAAATATGCCGCCAGAATTCCAACCCCATTGTTAACAATCAAATATTAAAACAGCCCTTTACATACCACCAAAAATCTCCACCTCGCACAAAGTAAGTACTTTATTTTTGAACGCATTGTTGTCATGATAAGTTGCTTCTATTTGAACTTTAGAAACTGGAGACAATGGATCAGTTGGTAAAACATAGTACACTTCTTGTGGTGACGTCAGAGAATCAGTGTAATTTTGGATTTTTTGATTCCGTTGGTCAAATGTCGTCAGATTAAATCCTTGCAATCGAACCAGGCAACAGTATTTGCTATCTCCGTCTATATGCGTATAAAGATTTTTTTTAAAGTTTTGAAACGAATTTTAACACAAAATGCATAAATTAGTTACTGTTATAATGATAACCCCTTTCCAACAAAAGGTATGTAATTAGAAACATAATATATATATATATTGCCAGAATAAAACATGAACAAAAGGATAATTTTTCATATTATTTGTTTTACAATTATTATGTAATAAAGTCTTTGTGGTATTTATGTAAAAACGCTATTAATATAAAATAATAAAGTCTCACTAATATGAACAAAATACTAAATTCACCACCTACTCCCAACTCTGTTGTGTATTGTATAAGTCTGTACTGTTACGCTGTGATTTAAAACGAGCGTCCACCTTGGAGCGGGATCTGAAGATTCACTGGTGTGTGTACAAGAGTTGTCGTTCCAGCTCGGATTACCATCAACAGCGTTACTAGGTAAATAATTGACATGATTGTCTTGGGTTGATGTTTGGTTTGTGGGCTGTTTTAGTGCAACATTTCGACCTGGAGAATTTTCGTTGAAACAAAAATATTACAAATACACTGCTTATATGCCGAGCCTCTAATGAAATGAAAATAGCAACAAAAATATTCGCATTGAAAACAAGAATAATAATGGAATAATCTAAAGGAAAAAAAAACCCAACTATTTTATACATTAAAAACATTACAAGAAAATTTAAGAACTACAATTATTCAAAGGCAAGTTTACAGCGCTAAAAAAGGTAGAATATATTTCTATTGCCATTAAATGCATTCATCAAGGTATAATGCCTATTTTTAAAATCCCTTATATTAACTTCGCGGCCGTCTCATCATCTCATCATCTCATGGGATGGGCGGCCTGAAAAAGAATAGTCGAAAATGACCCACTTTTCGTGATTCGATCGAGCTGAAATTTGGCACACTGACCCGTCTGACCTAACAATGTATAGTATCAAAATTTCAGATCGATCGAGCGTACCGTATTTAAATTAATGCATTTTTGGTTTATCCTTATATGAGGTAAGTAATTCAAATTTACGGTTTGTTATTGTTTTTTCCCACGTGAAAGTTTGAGCTGACGCATTGAGGCGACCCAACGAAGCGACGGGGTGCTTTTGTTTACATTTTACGTGTCACGCTGAGCTCGGTCAAGCGAATCGGTGACCAGACTTTTCCCCTCTCCCCCTCCCACCCACCCATCCCCCCTAGGGTTATGATGCAAACTTGAGTTAAGACAGATTCAGTCTGTAAATGTTTGAAAATAATCAATACTGTTAGTTATGTCTCATATATAAGGGTATTTATAGTCAAAAATTTTGTTTTTACGGGTTTGTTTTATTAAAATCCCTTATATTAACTTCACCGCCGGTCATCTCTCATCATCTCATGGGAGGGCGGGCGGAAAAACAAAAGTAAAAAATGACCCACTTGCCATGATTCGATCGAGCTGAAATTTGGCACACGGACCCGTCTGACCTAACAATGCATCGTATCAAAATTTCAGATCGATCGAACGTACCGTAATTAAATTAATGCATTTTTAGTTTATCCTTATATGAGGTATGTAATTCAAATTCACTGTTTGTTATTGTTTTTTTTCCACGTGAAAGTTTGAGTAGACGCATTGAGGCGGCCCATCGAAGCACCGCGGCGCTTTTGTTTACATTTTACGTGTCACGCTGAGCTCGGTCAAGCGAATCGCTGACCAGACTTTTCCCTTCTCACCCTCCCCCCCCCTCTCAGGGTTATGAAGCAAACTTGAGTTAAGACATATTCAGTCTGTAAATGTTTGAAAATAATCAATACTGTTAGTTATGTCTCATATATAAGGGATTTATAGTCAAAAACTTTGTTATTACGGGGTTTTTTTATTAAATCCCTTATATTAACTTCGCGGCCGTCTCATCATCTCATCATCTCAAGGTCGGGCGGAAAAACAAAAGTCGAAAATGACCCACTTCTCGTGATTCGATCGAGCTGAAATTTGGCACACTGACCCGTCTGACCTAACAATGTATAGTATCAAAATTTCAGATCGATCGAGCGTACCGTAATTAAATTAATGCATTTTTGGTTTATCCTTATATGAGGTATGTAATTCAAATTTACGGTTTGTTATTGTTTTTTTCCCACGTGAAAGTTTGAGCTGACGCATTGAGGCGACCCAACGAAGCGACGGGGTGCTTTTGTTTACATTTTACGTGTCACGCTGAGCTCGGTCAAGCGAATCGGTGACCAGACTTTTCCCCTCTCCCCTCCCACCCACCCATCCCCCCTAGGGTTATGATGCAAACTTGAGTTAAGACAGATTCAGTCTGTAAATGTTTGAAAATAATCAATACTGTTAGTTATGTCTCATATATAAGGTATTTATAGTCAAAAACTTTGTTTTTACGGGTTTGTTTTATTAAAATCCCTTATATTAACTTCACCGCCGGTCATCTCATCATCTCATGGGAGGGCGGGCGGAAAAACAAAAGTAAAAAATGACCCACTTGCCATGATTCGATCGAGCTGAAATTTGGCACACGGTCCCGTCTGACCTAACAATGCATCGTATCAAAATTTCAGATCGATCGAACGTACCGTAATTAAATTAATGCATTTTTAGTTTATCCTTATATGAGATATGTAATTCAAATTCACTGTTTGTTATTGTTTTTTTTCCACGTGAAAGTTTGAGTAGACGCATTGAGGCGGCCCATCGAAGCACCGCGGCGCTTTTGTTTACATTTTACGTGTCACGCTGAGCTCGGTCAAGCGAATCGCTGACCAGACTTTTCCCCTCTCACCCTCCCCCCCCCTCTCAGGGTTATGAAGCAAACTTGAGTTAAGACATATTCAGTCTGTAAATGTTTGAAAATAATCAATACTGTTAGTTATGTCTCATATATAAGGGATTTATAGTCAAAAACTTTGTTTTTACGGGTTTTTTTTTAAAATTAAATCCCTTATATTAACTTCGCGGCCGTCTCATCATCTCATCATCTCAAGGTCGGGCGAAAAACAAAAGTCGAAAATGACCCATTTTCCGTGATTCGATCGAGCTGAAATTTGGCACACTGACCCGTCTGACCTAACAATGTATAGTATCAAAATTTCAGATCGATCGAACGTATCGTAATTAAATTAATGCATTTTTAGTTTATCCTTATATGAGGTATGTAATTCAAATTCACGGTTTGTTATTGTTTTTTTCCCACGTGAAAGTTTGAGCTGACGCATTGAGGCGACCCAACGAAGCGACGGGGTGCTTTTGTTTACATTTTACGTGTCACGCTGAGCTCGGTCGGTCAAGCGAATCGGTGACCATACTTTTCCCCTCTCACCCTCCCCCCCTCAGGGTTATGAAGCAAACTTGAGTTAAGACAGATTCAGTCTATAAATGTTTGAAAATAATCAATACTGTTAGTTATGTCTCATATATAAGGGATTTATAGTCCAAAACTTTGTTTTTACGGTTTTTTTTTAATTAAATCCCTTATATTAACTTCGCGGCCGTCTCATCATCTCATCATCTCAAGGTCAGGCGAAAAACAAAAGTCGAAAATGACCCACTTTCCGTGATTCGATCGAGCTGAAATTTGGCTCACTGACCCGTCTGACCTAACAATGTATAGTATCAAAATTTCAGATCGATCGAACGTATCGTAATTAAATTAATGCATTTTTAGTTTATCCTTATATGAGGTATGTAATTCAAATTCACGGTTTGTTATTGTTTTTTTCCCACGTGAAAGTTTGAGCTGACGCATTGAGGCGACCCAACGAAGCGACGGGGTGCTTTTGTTTACATTTTACGTGTCACGCTGAGCTCGGTCGGTCAAGCGAATCGGTGACCATACTTTTCCCTTCTCACCCTCCCCCCTCAGGGTTATGAAGCAAACTTGAGTTAAGACAGATTCAGTCTATAAATGTTTGAAAATAATCAATACTGTTAGTTATGTCTCATATATAAGGGATTTATAGTCCAAAACTTTGTTTTTACGGGTTTGTTTTATTTTCCACGTGAGTTTGAGTTGACGCTTAGACGTCGACCGTCGTGCCGACACCCCCTCACGTCCCATCCCCCGTTAAAAGACAGGGGACATCACTCTGTGTCAGTCTGTTAATATTTGTTTTGTTGGAACATAATCAATACTTTTAATTATGACTCAAATATAAGGGATTTATAGTAGAAAACTTTGTTTTTACGGGTTTGTTTTATTATATGTTCCGCCACCGTTCGGTGGCATGTTGTAAGTCCCCTCCAACAGCCGTCTCGACCGGTATTCATGTGCATCACGTCAAAAAAACTATTCATTATAGTTAAAATAAATAACTCGTAAAAACAGAGCTTTTGACTATAAATCGCAAAGCCCATAAGGGGCCGTCCATAAATGACGTCACGCTCCTAGAGGGGGGAGGGGGGTCAAACTTTTGTGACGATGCGTGACGAGGGGGAGGGAGGGGGGTTACTGTAAATAAAACTTCCACTGAAATATTTGGTGGCTTACAATTTATTTAAGGACTTTATGTATAATTTTTTATATATATTTTTTTTAATCAGGGCTTCTCAATGTGCCGGTATGTAGGCCATCAGACGCTGGTTGGCGAAAGTTATCAAGAGACGAAAATTAAATCTAATTATAATCCTTAAGTTTGAGAACTCACAAAATAACGTATGAAATTGTTACACTGTGTCGTTTGATGTTGACATCAAAGCATTTGTGATGTAACCCCAGCTCCGTCGGCGAACTTTTTTGCCCATTACCCCAAAATATACAAGTTTATGTGTGCGTTATAAATAATAAATACTTAAATGACAATAAAAGTTATTTGAAACATACTTATTTTCAAATAGAAAATAAGGTGGGTTTTTTTGGAGGGGGGGGTCTAACTTTTTGTGACGACGCGTGACGAAGGGGGGGGGGAGGGGGTAAAAAATCGCCCAAAATTGCGTGACGTCATTTATGGACGACCCCTAACTCAAAATAAAGTCTTGGAAGAAATACTGCATAAAAACAACTCGTTTTAACGTCCGCGTAAAAGTGTTCAATATGATTGGTTGTAGGAGTCATATGTGTTTGAGGGACCAAACGCTATCGATGACCGCACTTAACATAGACTTTTATTATATAGGATATGTGATAAAAATTAATGTTTGTATTAAAAAAAAACACACGACTAATATCATTTTTTTAAAATAGAAAATAATTCTGTTTACCCTGGCTGACATAAAGTGAACACAGATTCCTCAAAAGATTTCCATTCAGAAAAATTTTGTCAGTAGTTCTGGACAAGTTACAGTAAATATCCATGGTTATATTGTCAACAATGAAAGCACATTCATTTTGAATTGTGACATTATCTGGAAACTTGATTGAAAGGTTTTCTTTGTATGGTTCTAGAAAATAAAAAAAATATTACTTAGAAGATGATTTATTTTAATTATAAGTATATGAATGAAATTGTATAACTTTCTTTTATTTTTGATCTTTTGGTAATAAGAACAACTAAATGTTCAAATTATATAAGCCATTAGTTTTCTATTTATATAATTTGGTTAATTCTTAATTAATAGGGTACTCATTTACCCTCTATATTTCCTGCAAAAATCCTCAGCCAAGTGAAGTAAAATCCAAAGCTCCAGCTAACATCAAGTGACAAGTTTGTTCCTGTAAGTGTAGCACACGTTGTGTCATCACCGTCAGTAATGTGTGTGACTCCCTGTGACGTGTTACTGTTAACATTTAGGGTGGCATTCTTTGCAATGTCAGCTGAAAATGAATTTATTTAATAAACAAAGTTAAAGATTATAACATTAAAATATAAACTAAATACTTTTTCATGTGAACCAGTTTGATGTATCCCAAATATATCATGTTTTTACAAGAACTATTTCCTTTTTACATTATTAAACATACTCTGGAACAAAATTGCATTTTAACAATGAAATATTGAAAGAAACAATCACCTACCATACTGACAAGCTGGACCAAACCATCCATTATCACATCCATTAGGACAGTCACCATTGGTTACATTACAAGCCACATTGTTCTTACAGTGACATCTGTACTGGCAGTCAGAACCAAACCATTTGTTGTTAAAACGGTCTATGATGTTACATGCTGTAATAGATGGTTAAGTGATGAGTAGACTTCATCGTTAAAATAGAAAAATAAAGTAAACGATGAATTATCTGGCAATGAGGATTATTGTTTTATTTCAAATAATGCTTATTAGCACCAAAGTATAGATCTCGCATATATTCCAATTCAAACCAATATTTAATGTTTAGTCTGTCATTTTTTGAGGGACATAATTAATTTAATTAAAGAATACTACTAAAGTAGAGAGAGTTCAATCAGGGTAGAAAGAAAGTAGCCCTTTCAAACTAGCAGTCAAATTTTACCTAGTTCAAACTTCTGTTAATATTTGTTCGCCAAGAAAGGCGTCTTGTCAATACATACGTTGTCTTGTGACATTTCATACTTTCCCATACCCGTTTAACATCTTCAGTGAAGCAAGAGGCTATTTGATTGCAGGACTTACTAAAAGGATTTCAAATGATATTTACAAGGCAGCAAGGTACGTAACAACTTACTTTGAGCAGACTTGTAGATGATGGGTATCACCAAAATAAAGAGATAAACTGTCTTCAAATTTGACATGATTACATGATTTCAATACGTGCGAATTTTACTGAAAACGCAAAATTAAAATTGACACAATTTGTTTCTAGTGAATCTTTAATTTTTTTTATTGGGAATCAATTTATAACCCTAGAATGCAATAATATTTTTTTTACAGAAACACCGTCTGAATTGTCTAAGATACGATACACATTCTTAAAATTAAATTATGTTTTGAGAAAAGAAATGTGTAAAATAACATGTCTGTTTTAAACTGTGAATAAAGCTACTACTAATGTTGAGGAGAGATGTTAAACAATATGAATTAAATATATGGTGCTGATATGAATCCCAAAAGAAATACACTCGGACGAAAGTAAAAAACCAACTAATTCCTTCCATAAGATGAATCTGATCCCAACTTCCTTATTCGCTATCTAAAGATAGCACTTTTACGTCACCAAAATCGCATAATATTCTTCCTGGTCTTGAACGGTTTCAATCATTCAGTAAGAGTGCCTATTGATGATTTAAGCACTTCACGTACAATCACTCTACTAAAAGTGGAAGTCAAATAAAATTGAAATATATTTTAATAACAATAACTTCTCTGGGTTTGACTGTTCCAAATATTATTTTGACTTTCCATGGATACTTTATTAAAACTGTTCATAATTCTAAATTTCTACATAATGACTCTGGCTAAAGGTTTTGTGAGTGTGTATTTGGAGGTTAAATAGTTTGTCTGCCCGATTCAAAAATTAATTGAAGCAATTTAAATAACAGAAATTCCATTTACATCAGATTGTTTTGGAAATATGAAATTGCAGCCTTGCTCAGTTTTCTAACTATTATAGTATGGTGGGTAGATTTATAATTTATGTGAAAAACGTCTAATAATACAGTCAAATGGGAACAGTGTATGTTTGAAACACTTATAAAATTAAACAAAATGAAATTGGGTCTTGCAAATGTCATACGTGACTAACATGTTTTAAACTGACCTGAGAAATGAAAATGTTTAAAAAAGTCAAGCTTCAACACATCAATCGATTATTAACTTTTAATGTAACAATTAATTTGTAACATTTAGAAACTTCCAATGATGACACACCTGTAACACACAGACACGCGCAGGCACACCATCATGTACACACACACACACATATATATGTGTGTGTAGGTATGTATTGTACGTCATGTGTGGGATTTATCCCTTTATTTCGCAGCTCTTGATGTGGCCGGAGACACAAATAATAGATATAATAGTAAGAAATCTTTGTAAGTACATACTTCCTTACAGTATAATGTAAAGAAAACGCGTCATGCTAACATGTTATGTGAAGGGCAGTGGAAACCATATAGCCGTCATGTAGCCTACGATTCACTCAAGCGTAGACACTTTCTAAACTTACCGGTGGGGTCACGGATGAAAGATTTTAATGTCAATATAAACCATATTAAAGAAACGAACACATGTAATGCCATAGGCTCAATTAAAAAATAGAAATTCGAAGAAGTGAAATGTAAAGTTTATAGTTCACTAGCAGACCCGTCGTGCGTTGCAACGATCTCAGTAAAAATGAATAAATTTAAAGAAACCAATGAGTGGTATGTTTTTAAAAAATTCTGCCAGAAACCTTCGTGGAATTGTGCAAAAAAAAAGAATCAAAGTTTCATAGCAAACGGATAAATAAATTAATAATTAAATAGCTTAGAAAAGAAGAAACGATATTTAGGGCCACGGTCCCAAAATGAGGAATAATTAATTTTTTTTAGTGCCATTATACTCAAGCTATATTTCTCAATATCGTGTAAAATTGAATAGGGAATACAATTATTAACTTGCAGACTTGCAGTAAAAAAAGACATTTGGGGCCCCCAGCTCCGAGGGAATCATATTAGGAGTTCAGTGCCCTATAGTAATTTAATATAGGCTCTTAAGTTTTTATATACTAAATTTGGTCAAAATCCAGTTATTTCCTCATAAGCTAACGCTGAAACTAATTTCTATATAACTAATATAGAGGGAAAACTGACATTAAGGGGCCACCTGGCCCATTCGGTGTCCTATGTCAATTTCATAAACCTCTTCATTTTAAATCAGTTTCATAATGGATATATTTCTCAAGGTCTTTAAAAAGTAAATAGGAAAAACATATACGAAAAAAAAGACACTTGGGGCCCACGGTCCCGAAGAAATTGACATTAGAAGCTCAGTGCCCCTAAGTATTTTAAAATGGGCTTCCAAGTTTTTGCATACAAAGTTTGGTTAAGATCCATTCATTTACTTAGTAGCACACAGGTAAACTAAATGTTATATAGCTCATATAAGCAACAAAAAAAACGACATTAAGGGCCCCAGGGCCCATTTTGTGCAAGACATAAAGTTCAAAACACCTGTTCTTTTCAATATGGATAATTAAGGATGCATTTATCATTATTTTTCAAAATCGTTAATAAATGAATGGGGAATAAATTATTAAAAGTTTAAGAAAAACTGCATTTTGGTTCCCTAGGCCCGAAGAAATGGACATTAGGAGTTTATTGCCCTATAGTATTTGAATATTGGCTGTTAGGTTTTTATATACATAGTTTACTTAAGATCCATCAATTAACACAGTAGCTAACGCTTAAAATAACTTTTATATAGCTTATATAAGGAAAACATGACATTATGAGCTTCCGGCGCCTCATGAGTGTTATTAGCTCAGTGCCCGATAGTAATTTCATATAGGGTCTTAAGTTTCTATATACCACGGTTGATCAAAATTCAGTTATTTTCTCATTATGTAACGATTAAACTAATTTTATATAGCTAATATAAGGAAAAAATACATTAGGGGGCGTGGGGCCCACTCGGATCAAGAGGTTAATATAAGGGATTTAATTAAACAACCCCGTAAAAACAAAGTTTTTAACTATAAATCCCTTATATATGAGACAGAACTTAAAGTATTGATATGTTCAATATAAAACGAAATGCTCGAAAAAATTTACAGATTGAAACTGACTGGTTTCCCTTGCTATAAAACACGGGAGGGTGTGTGTGGTCATTGATGGCTGTACTGAACTCAAGCACGTGGATGTGAACAATAGCAGACGGCTACATTGAATTATATAGATATAAACTAAAAATGCATTAATTTAATTACCGTACATTCGATCTACCTGACATTTTGACAGAATGCATTGTTAGGTGACACGAGTCTATGTGCAATATCTCAGCTCGACAGCATCACAGGAAGTGGGTCATTTTGACTGTATTTTTTCCGCCGGTTTGACAAGATAAGACGGTGAATTTAATATAAGGGATTTAAAAACAGTACCCATACTCAAGAAAAGTAAGTTTCTTACAGTAACTTATATTAACAGAGATATGCGTGTTTGCACGCCTTTAATGAATATAAAGAAAACAAAAGTATTAACTCAAAGACATTTAACACTTAATTTTCCTCTAAAAAACAACAACAAAGAAAAACCATCTTTTGATTTTTTAGGAGAAAAATCTATTCCCCCCCTACACACTGTGGTGGAGGGAGTAGTGAGGTGGGGTTTGTCTCACTGACTTACTCCATTGGGTCGGGTGTCAAAGCCCAGTTGGCTTTATTTCATTAACAACAAAAGACACCGCCTCTTTGATGTCCAGCCTTGTCAATTCTCTCTCCGTGCTGCTGTTTAATTTCTTTTTTTTTCCTAAATTGTTTTATTGTAGTTTATTGGAACTGTTTTATTATTGCACTAGGGGTCCAAAGCCCAAGTAACTTAACCTTGTTTGATAAATACGAAATATTAAACTTCCTGAAATGTACACAAAGTTTTTATAATTATAAATCCTCAAATTCTCTTTTTACTTGGTTCCTTTTTCCAAAATTAAAATAAAGCTAAAACAATGACGTGATATAATATTTTTTTCGTTGAGAAACATCACACACTTTTTTTACTGCTATGGACTGTTGTACTATTTCAAAAATATTATAAATTTATAAATTATTTTGCACACCCCCTGATTCTCCCCTTATTAAAATATTATCTCAAACAATGACGTCATATCGGTACGGAATGATCCAGTGAGTGACTTGGGCTATTATATTGTTTATGTTAACTGATTTAATTATTTTTATAAATACGTTTTCGTATTGAACGTATTTCATTGTATTTCGAATTTTTTGTCTAGGTGAAAAATTCTTCGTCTCTTTCTTTTGACCTAAAATCCGTCACAGTAAAATTTCAGATTTTGTTGCCATGCCCCGATGATGGTGTCACCCGGGGCGACCCACCCCCTACACCCCATAGTGACGCCACTGCCAGTGATGGCAAAGTTTGATATTTACATTTACGATCTACAACTGTTAAGTTTATGCTCTTACTTACTATGATTTTTGGTTTTCAACTGAATAATTTCAATTCAAGAAAAATATGTCCACTTTTGGTACGCCAATGAAAGTTATGGAGATGAGGGTGCTTAACATAAACATTCTTTTGCTGATAAGGTTTGCGTAGACACATTTTAACTTCCTTGTCAATGGTAGACCTCAACGAGATTTGATATTTATAGCATTTTAACACGTATTGTGTATTTATACTGCAATTTATAACACACTATTGAAATATAATCTCATTGTGTTGTAAATCTAGATTATAAGGATTGGTTTCTAAACAACTTATCCTGTGTATATACTAAAAGAGATTCTAATTTAGGAAAATATTTTTTTAATGATCGAAGCGAGAACACACAAATGTAAGTAGTTTGTTCATAATTGTGATGTAAAATAAATTGTATTTAAGTAATACATACAGATTTCCATTGTCTCAAATTTGTTTTTATAACTCCAATAACTGTAGTTTGTAAAATCTGCGTTATTGTAACATCTTTGTGATGTTTACTTATTAATATATCTTGTAGGCGTTCTCTCAATACATAACCTTGCATACAATGATGCTCTCAAGAACTGGTTTCAATAAAACAACTTTAATATCTACACTATGCACAATACATATATAATTTGAGGTTATACAACGTGGAGTCCTCAGGCATCCGTCCGCCATTACACACCAGAATTCTCACAACACTGATAATACTATCAAACCTTCTACCCCATTTCTTCCCGCTCTTTCACTCACGTGACCTCTCCGTCATCCAAATCGTGATTCCCACGTGACATTCACCCCCATCCTTCAAAAAAAAATGTTTATGAAATACACAATTTTTGGTCTTATAAAATCAAATTAATCTACATGTATATTCAAATTTCAAATATTTTTCATCAATGGACATTCATTGCCTTACACACAACATCTAGACATAAAGATCAAGAGAAAACATCTTTAGGACTTCAACAGTCTACCTGGACTGAAAAAATGAAACTGAAATTTTAAACACATCTGTAATTTTGTGTAAGTAAAATACTTTTAACAATCAATATTCTTAAAACTAAAATTAAACATATATCCAGTGGAATTCAAACACTGCTCCTTGTTTATTGTTCAGCGAATAAAAATACTAATATTAATACAATCTCTGATTTTATCACTTAGGCATTCACAGACTGTCTTTATTTCTTTTCATTCTACTTAATATGTCTGCAACCACATTGTCCTTACCTTAACAGGTTTAATGTCAAATTTGTAGTCGGCTAATAGCATAGCCCATCTATTTACTTTTGCTTTGCTGATTTTCTTCTAGTTGAATGCCACAAGTGGTTTGTGGTCTGTTAGAATAGTGAATGTTCTACCTAGAAGATATTTTTGAAGTTTTTGTAGAGCCCACACTATGGTTAAACATTCTCTCTCTATGGTGCTGTAGTTAAACAAGCTCGAATTGATTACAAACTGGCTGTTATCTGTCACAACTTCTTTTCTGACTCATCTCCTTCCCATCTTACTGAACTTCTGTCGGTCTACTCACCCAGTCGTCAGCTACGCTCTTCTGCAGACTCACGTATTCTCTGTGTTCCTAAGACACGAACGAAAACTTTTGGCGAAAGGGCATTCTCTTTTTGTGCAGCCAAACAATGGAACTCACTACCATTACACATCCGAAGTATTCCAACTACCAAGTCCTTCAAGACTGCACTTAAAACGCATCTTTTCAAAATGTATTTACAAAATTAATGAAACAACATTTCTTTTAATGATTAACGTAGCTTATGTGTAATGTACTGTCCTTTATGTTGTTATTATGGTATTAATAGTTATTTAAGTATTATATGTATGTTATGATCTACATGTAAAGTGCTGTGAGCCCGGTTCCTTACTGGGATACAGCGCTATATAAATTATAAATTTATTATTATTATTATTAATGTCTCTTGGGTCTCCAATAGGTTCATGGTCCAATTTTGTAATATTATTGAATTGTCTGTAATCACTGCATTCTTCTTTTTTTACTATGACAGTTGGTGAGGTATAGTTAGCTTCAACTGCTTTTCGTATTTTGTTTTCTTTGAGTAGGTAATCAATTTCTTGTTTTACTGTGTCTCTATATGCCATTGGAATAGGGTATACTTTAGTCTTGAAAGGTTCATTTTCTAATAGTTGTATCTTATGAGTCACAGTTTTTGTGTTTCCTGTTTCTTTTGTTAGGACACCTTTGTATATTTGGAAAATTTTCATCACTCTGTGTTTCATATTATCTGGTATGTCAGATGATATTCTTTCACTGTCAGGGCTGTTCTTTTTCATTGTACTGTCATTTTCATCATTTTCTTTGCTGATGATATTTACGGTTTGTTTTTCTTCTTTATTGTCACCATATGCTCTTAGATTATCAATGTGTACTTTTTTCACATGTCCTTTTATATTGACACTATATGTGACATCACTAAGTTTTTCTTCAATGTTGTATGGACCTCCCCAAGTGATTTCATTCTTTGCGTTTGGTAACAATACTAAGACTTGTTGTTCTGGCTCAAATGTTCTTAATTGTCTGTGTTTATTTTTTATTTCTCTATGTCTTGTACTTTGCTTGATTAGTCTTTGTTTTGCTGTTTCAATACTGTAGAGTATTTTATCTCTAGTTTCTGAACTCAGCTGATATCTGTCCTGTATGGCATCTTGTTTACTTATAAGCCTTTCTTTGAAATTCTTTAAAGGACTTGCAGGGCTTTGAACAAACATTAACTCAAAAAGACTAAAACCTGTGCTTTCATGCTTGCTGCTGTTGTATGCAAATAGTACCAAAGGTAAATATTCATGCCATTTGTCTTCATGGTCTATTGTAAACTTTAATAGCATATTCTTGATGGTTTTGTTTAGTCTTTCAATTACTCCATTTGATTGTGGATGGTAAATTGTGATGTGCCCTTGTGTACTATTTAACATTTTCATAATAGCTTGTGTCATCTGTCCCTTGAATTGGCTGCCATTGTCTGAAAGAAGAGTTTGAGGAAAACCATATCTGCTGAAAACATTGAGTAATTCATTGCATACACTTTCTGAATCTGTTCGCTTCAGTGGAATAGCTTCACTCCCATCCGGTGGCTATGTCCACTATGGTTATAGCATACATATGTTTCTTCTTTGACATCTTTTTGAATCGTCCTATTAGGTCTATGGCAATTTTCTCGAATAAGAAGTTTGCCTTGTCAGATGATTGTATTGGCGCTGTGTGCTTTCCATCTTTGTGATTATTTCGTAGACACACTGCACATCTCTTGATGTATTCTTTTATATGCCTAGACATTTTAGGCCAGTAAAAGTTTTCTGCTATAGTAGCAATTGTTTTCTTGGCACCCATGTGTCCACCTAAAGGACAGTCATGTGTCATTTTAATAATGGTTTCCTGTAACTTTTTAGGAAGAACCACTCTTTTGTACGTACCTGCTTGTGCAATGTTTATCAATATGCCTTTATCTAGCTTGTAATTTTTGTTGTGGCCTGTTTCCTTGTCTTTGATGAGTTTCATATTTATTTCCATGATTGTGTTATCTTCTTCTTGTAGTTGTTTGAATTCTTGTTTTGACATCAGTTGGCTTCCTATTTCAAGTTTCTCATCAACTTCAATGTGTATGTTCTCTTTTCTTTTTGTGATGGCTCTTGTTTGTACAGTAGCACATAATTGATTGCTGTTGTCACACCAAGCCTTGAATATTTCATCAGAATCGTCAACAACACCTTCAATATTGCCTATGATGAGATCAAAAATGGCATCTGTCAAAACTCTGGCTTTGAACTTCACCTTGAAACCAGGGTGAGTTGATGGTAAGAATTGCAGTTGGACACTCTCTCTTTGTGCAATTTGCCATTATTAGTGTGTCTTTTTGCCCATCATATTCATTTTCTTCCAACATCATACTGTGGACCACAATCGTTGTGCACCCTGAATCACGAAGACACATGCATTTTCTATTATTGATGTAAACTGGGTAGTATTTCAGCTTTCCATGACTGTTCATAGTGGCCAAAGTATTACTAGATTTTGATTCTTCTTGTTTCATTTTTCTGTTATCATCTACATCTTGGTAGTCATTCCTTCTCCATGGCTGATTAGAATCTCTGTATCTGGAGTCATGATTATATCAGCCTCTCCATGATCTTCTACCTTTGCTTTCAAAATGACCTTGTTTTGATCTTTCTTCTGTTTTATTTCTTATAGTGATGCCATTAGGTGACACCCTATTTGGTTGTCCTATATTGGGGTAACACTGCCTCGCCATATGTCCTGGCTTGTTACAGTACCAGCAAATAGTTTTGGTGTTGCCTTGGTTTGGCAGACTCTGGTTTCTCATTCCTTGTCTTTTTTCTTGGTTTTTAATTTGTATTGCTACAAAGATATCTTGTCTCTTATCCATTTCCACATTTAGTTGAGAGTCTTTGAATGTGCGTAATGCATTTGTTAGCTCTGCTTGAGTACGAACTTTCTTATCAGTTAAATATGTGAATAGAGCTGGTGTTGCATTTTCTAAGAACTTGTCAATTAACACCATGTCTAGTATGGCCTTTGGATTGCTTGTATCTATTGTTGTAAGTTCCAGCCATTTTTTAAATTAACTTGTGCTTCTTGTACTATGATCTGTGGATCTTTGTCCATCTTGATTCTCATTTCATGAAATTCTTTTCTATAATCATTTTCTGATTTTCCGAAATGACATAGATGTGCCTTTTTAAATCCCTTATATTAACTTCACCGCCGTCTCTGTCTCTCTGTCTCTCTCTCTCTCTCTCTCTCTCTCTCTCTCTCTCTCTCTCTCTCTGTCTGTCTGTCTTGGGCTCGGCGGGCGGAAAAACAGAAGTCAAAAATGACCCACTTCCCATGATCCGATCGAACTGAAATTTGGCACACGGACCCGTCTCACCTAACAATGCATCGTATCAAAATTTCAGATCGATCGAACGTACCGTAATTAAATTAATGCATTTTTAGTTTATCCTTATATGAGGTATGTAATTTCAATTCACGGTTTATTATTGTTTTTTTGCCACGTGAAATTTTGAGCTGACGCATTGAGGCGACCCAACGAAGCGACGGGCGCTTTTGTTTACATTTTACGTGTCACTCTGAGCTCGGTCAAGCGAATCGGTGACCAGACTTTTCCCCTCTCCCCCCCCACCCACCCCTCCCCCCCCCACTAGGGTTATGATGCAAAGTTGAGTTAAGACAGATTCAGTCTGTAAATGTTTTGAAAATAATCAATACTGTTAGTTATGTCTCATATATAAGGGATTTATAGTCAAAAACTTTGTTTTTACGGGTTTGTTAATTAAATCCCTTATATTAACTTCACCGGCGTCTCTCTCTCTCTCTCTCTCTCTCTCTCTCTCTGTCTGTCTGTCTTGGGCTCGGCGGGCGGAAAAACAGAAGTCAAAAATGACCCATTTCCCATGATCCGATCAAACTGAAATTTGGCACACGGACCCGTCGAACCTAACAATGCATCGTATCAAAATTTCAGATCGATCGAACGTACCGTAATTAAATTAATGCATTTTTAGTTTATCCTTATATGAGGTATGTAATTTAAATTTACGATTTGTTATTGTTTTTTTTGCCACGTGAAATTTTGAGCTGACGCATTGAGGCGACCCAACGAAGCGACGGGCGCTTTTGTTTACATTTTACGTGTCACTCTGAGCTCGGTCAAGCGAATCGGTGACCAGACTTTCCCCCTCTCCCCCCCCACCCACCCCTCCCCCCACTAGGGTTATGATGCAAAGTTGAGTTAAGACAGATTCAGTCTGTAAATGTTTGAAAATAATCAATACTGTTAGTTATGTCTCATATATAAGGGATTTATAGTCAAAAACTTTGTTTTTACGGGTTTGTTTTTTAAATCCCTTATATTAACTTCGCAGCCGTCTCTCTCTCTCTCTCTGTCTTGGGCTCGGCGGGCGGAAAAACAGAAGTAAAAAATGACCCACTTACCATAATCCGATCGAACTGAAATTTGGCACACGGACCCGTCTGACCTAACAATGCATCGTATCAAAATTTGAGATCGATCGAACGTACCGTAATTAAATTAATGCATTTTTAGTTTATCTATATAAACTATATGTAGAGGTCACTATCGTTTACATTTTACGGGTCACTTGACTTCAGGCCAGCCACCGGTGTGAACACGTCTCGTGCTTAAACCAGGTAAAGCGGCGAGCTTTTGTTTACATTTGGCGTTTCACGGTGAACTTTCCCCAGTGATCGGTGACAAGACCTTTCCCCTCTCCCACCCCCACCCCACCCTTTTTGGGTTAAAAGCAAAGGGGAGTAAAGACAGATTCAGTCTGTAGATATTTGTAAATACTTTAAGTTCTGTCTCATATATAAGGGATTTATAGTCAAAAACTTTGTTTTTACGGGTTTGTTTTATTGACATTTTTATATATGCTTTTGTCTTCTTTGGATATACTGTTGTAAGCTTCAAATGCTTCTCCAGTTAGTTGAGTCATCAGTTGTGCTGGCCAAACTTCTTCATCATAACCTTTCATGGCCATTACGGATTCAAAATAATCCAGATAAACATCCATTTTTTCTTTCTTGCTATCATATTTTCTAACTTTGATATTATCCTTCAGTGCTAACTTTCTATTTGTGTCATTACCAGGATTGTGGCCTCTACTCTCTAAATCAATTTGTAGTTTTAACTTGTCAATTTGAAGTTGTTCAAGTTCTCGTCTTGCAGCTCTTTCTTCTCTTTCAATTATTTGTTTTTGCCTCTCCTTTTCATCAGCAATTTTTTGACTTTCTTTCTCTTCAGCTATTCTTAGCTTCCTTCTTCTATGGCCTCTTTTTGCTTTTGTCTCTCTTTTTCTTCAGCAATTTTGACTTTCTCTTCAACAAAGTCTTTCAATTCTTTTCCGTTTAAGCCAAATTCTTTAGCTATGGCATTGAATTCTTTGTAGTAATCCATGTCTAGTTTTATGGAATAATTTGAGTCAAACAATTCAGTATTGAATGTAAGTATTTATTTATTAAGGTATAAATCCTCCAGAAGAAAAATATTGAATTCAAAATACATTAATAAGTGACACATCTAAACCATTATATTTGATTTTGACAAAATGAGGCAACAAAGCATCCTCACACGGGATCATAAGTATACTTTATATATACGCTCCCTCAGATTGACAAAACACATCCGATGGTCCAAAGTTTTGAATAAAATAAGTCACTTAGTCAAATTTTCCAATTTCCGAAATTTAGGGTAGTTTTTAGACACTTTAGTTCAATCCATTAATCCAAATTGCAATTATCACAATTTCCACACAATGAATGAATACAAATTCCGTTCCTTGATTTATTATTCACACTGACGCAGTTGTTAATAGTCCAAATATTCTCAAGTTCAAGGTTTGTTTACAGTTCTTTCTTGGAATTTTTAGTAATGGCCTGTGTCACGTCGACACTGTGTGCTCAGTGTTCCTTGCGCTTGACCCAGATTCGGTGCGTCTAGCTGCAATGTGGGTGGGAAGTCAAACCACCATTTTGAAAACTTCTTTTATCGTATATTTCATTTAGTTACAATAGTTTATTTACTGCTGCTTACGAACTTGAATATTCACAGATTATGATGGCTCACAATATTGCTGCCTTAAATGAATACTCTTTTGAATACACAAAATAATTGTCACTTCCACGAATACCTCCTTCCTGTACTGTGTTCAATTAGGACTAATGGTAATCTTAATCACTTTTACTATCTGGCACCAATGTAACATCTTCGTGATGTTTTACTTATTAATATATCTTGTAGGCGTTCTCTCAATACATAACCTTGCATACAAGGATGCTCTGAAGAACTGGTTTCAATAAAACAACTTTAATATCTACACTATGCACAATTCATATATAATTTGAGGTTATACAACGTGGAGTCCTCAGGCACCCGTCCGCCATTACACACCAGAATTCTCACAACACTGATAATACTCTCGAACCTTCTACCCCATTTCTTCCCGCGCTTTCACTCACGTGACCTCTCCGTCATCCAACTCGTAATTCACACGTGACAATTATGTACGTCACTTCAGATTCATTTGAATACCAAATAGTTTGGAGTATAAAAATAATTATGGCACATGACTCGACTTAACAATGGTGGATAATTTAATGTATATATGCGTCATTCAGCAATCAGTATTATTTCCCACAATTGATTACAAAATCTTATCCAATGCATTAGGAAAAGACTTTTATACCTCTGAATTCTTTAATGTACTAAAATAAGATATGTACACAAATAATGTTCTACAGTTTGTTGTTTTTCGTCCATCGTAGTCGACGATGACCACTCATCATATTTGTCCTGTGCTAGGCCGTCACGTGTGTCCTCTGGTGGCTTATTAACCTTATTCTAGCATGAAATTTGCGTCCGCATGTCGGGCAAAAGATGGATGGGATCCCTTCAGGAGGGTTTTGGATACGGTCCTTCCTGGCTTGACGTTTGGTCTTGGCAGCCTGTTGTTTATTATCATCACAGACAGCTGCGCAATTCCGTATCATAAAACGCCAGG